>RJWK010049459.1:0-16610 GCA_004363435.1 Platanista minor | reverse complement strand
AAACTCATGGGAGTTCCCTTGTATGTTATTTGTCGTTTTTCCCTTGTTGCTTTCAATAATTTTTCTTTGTCTTTAATTTTTGTCAATTTGATTACTATGTTTTCCAGCGTGTTTCTCCTTGGGTTTATCCTGCCTGGGACTCTCTGTGCTTCCTGGACTTGGGTGGCTATTTCCTTTCCCATGTTAGGGAATTTTTCAACTATAACCTCTCTTTTTTTTTTCTTTATAAAGTTATTTATTTATTTATTTAGGCTGCATTGGGTCTTCGTTGCTGTGCATGGGCTTTCTCTCTAATTGTGGCGGGGGGGCTACTCTTTGTTGTGGTGCATGGGCTTCTAATTGCAGTGGCTTCTCTTGTTGCAGAGCATGGGCTCTCAGAGCGCAGGCTTCAGTAGTTGTGATGTACGGGCTCAGTAGTTGTGGCTTATGGGCTCTAGAGTGCAGGCTCAGTAGTTGTGGTGCACATGCTTAGGTGCTCCATGGCATGTGAGATCTTCCTGGACCAGGGCTCAAACCTGTGTCCCCTGCATTGGCAGGTGGATTATTAACCACTGCACCACCAGGGAAGTCCCTATAATATCTTCAAATATTTTCTTGGTTCCTTTCTCTCTCTCTTCTCTTTCTGGGACCCCTATAATGTGAATGTTGGTGCATTTAATATTGTCCCAGAGGTCTTTTAGGCTGTCTTCATTTCTTTTCATTCTTTTTTCTTTATTCTGTTCTGCGGCAGTGAATTCCACCATTCTGTCTTCCAGGTCACTTATCCGTTCTTCTGCCTCAGTTATTCTGCTATTGATTCCTTCTAGTGTAGTTTTCATTTCAGTTATTGTGTTGTTCATCTCTGTTTGTTTGTTCTTTAATTTTTCTAGGTCTTTGTTAAACATTTCTTGCATCTTCTCGATCTTTGCCTCTGTTCTTTTTCCAAGGTCCTGGATCATCTTCACTCTCATTATTCTGAATTCTTTTTCTAGAAGGTTGCCTACCTCCACTTCATTTAGTTGGTTTCTGTGGTTTTATCTTGTTCCTTCATTTGTTACATAGTCCTTTGCCTTTTCATTTTGTTTGTCTTTCTGTGAATGTGGTTTTCATTCCACAGGCTGCAGGATTGTAGTTCTTCCTTCTTCTGCTGTCTGCCCTCTGGTGGATGAGGCTATCTAAGAGACTTGTGCAAGCTTCCTGTTGGGAGGGACTGGTGGTGGGTAGAGCTGGGTGTTGCTCTGGTTGGCAGAGCTCAGTAAAACTTTAATCCGCTTGTCTGCTGATGGGTGGGGCTGGGTTCCCTCCCTGTTGGTTGTTTGGCCTCAGGCGACCCAGCACTGGATCCTACCTGGCTCTTTGGTGGGGCTAATGGTGGACTCTGGGAGGGCTCACGACAAGGATTACTTCCCAGAACTTCTGCTGCCAGTGTCCTTGTCCCCACAGTGAGCCACAGCCATCCCCCACCTCTGCAGGAGACCCTCCAAACCTAGCAGAGAGTTCTGGTTCAGTCTCCTATGGGGTGACTGCTCCTTACCCTGGGTCCTGATGTGCACACTACTTTGTGTGTGCCCTCCAAGAGTGGAGTCTCTGTTTCCCCTAGTCCCGTCAAAATCCTGTAATCAAATCCCTCTAGCCTTCAAAGTCTGATTCTCTAGGAGTTCCTCCTCCCGTTGCCAGACCCCCAGGTTGGGAACCCTGACGTGGGGCTCAGAACCTTCACTCCAGTGGGTGGACCTCTGTGGTGTAAGTGTTCTCCAGTTTGTGAGTCACCCACCCAGCAGTTATGGGACTTGGTTTTATTGTGATTGCTCCCCTCTTACCGTCTCACTGTGGCTTCTCCTTTGTCTTTGGATGTGGGGTATCTTTTTTGATGAGTTCCATTGCCTTCCAGTGTCAATGATTGTTCAGCAGTTAGTTGTGATCTGGTGTTCTCGCAAGAGGGAGTGAGTGCACGTCCTTCTACTCTGCCATCTTGAACTAATGAGCTGACCTCAAGTTAATGGAAAGAGAGATTTACCTGTTCGGGCATGTCCTAATCAGATGAACTCTTTAAAAGAAATGCAAAGCAACAGAGACTGTCTCCTTCTGGCCCTGATGAAGTCAACAGCCATGCTGTTAACTGCCTAAGGAGAGCGGCAGACAATCAGAGCACAAACCTCAGTCCTACAACTGCAAGGAACTGAATTTGCCAGCAACCTGAGGGAGCTTGGAAGCTCATTCTTCCCAAGTTGAGCTTCTAGATGGGAATGCAGCCCAGATGACATCTTTACTTCACCTTGTGAGACACTGAGCAGAGGACCCAACTAAGTATTCCTGGACTCCTAACCCACAAAAACTGTGAGAGAGTAAATTTGTGTTATTTTAAGCCACTAAGTTTGTGGTAATTTATTATGCAGTAATAGAAAACAGATACACACACAAAAGTAGAGAGAATAGTACAATGTAGCACTACTCAAACTATAGTCCATGAACCCATGGTGTCCGCAGTCTGTTTGTTTCTGATCCATGAGGCATTAAGTACAGAAATTGAGAGTAAACACTGAGAAACTTTCACAGAAATTTGACATTGCCATGACTTCCAAGTGTCTGTCATTGGATTCATCTCAAGAAGCAGGATAGACAGTTTGGATTTTTTAAACTTACATGATGAATTGTGTACGGTGTGACCGATGTACCAGATACACATTGCAACATATACAATTTTCAGTTTAATTTGGCAACTGAAATCTAAAAGTTGTAAAACTATTAGTTTAAGCATTTATTTATGACTTGTTACTTTTTAAAAATCAAGCTTGTCAGTTTTTAATTTAGCAAATTATTAGCTTAATTAGGAAAATAGTAATCCAATGATTTATTTTTAACCCTATGTTATTTGACCCCATGTTTCATTGACCATAGCTTGATACAGGGAGGAACTGCCTAGTATAAAGAAAACCAACCCACAGAGCAAATAAAGCCAGTAAAGAATTTTTAATTGTAGCATAAAGAATGCACAGATTTGTTAATATGGTAATTCTACTATGTGTGAAATTTAAACATGATGGTGATATGTATTCTTTCTAACTTCATTGCCAATAAACGCAACTAGCTCTGAACTATATAAATTACAAAAGAATATATTGTCAACAAATGTAGTTTGGAGTTTGTTTTGTGTAGGATAGTGTGTTCTGATAGCATAGTTGCAATGATGGGAGAATATTCTGGACCATTCACCTGGATTAAGGAGCTTGTGAATTAATGCACTGCTTCCTTCATTGAGAAAGTCTTGTTACCAAAACAAACAAATTAAAAAATCATGTGAACTAGTGTATTTAATGATTAATTAAAAATCTGTGAATTACATAAAAGCAAAATGCATTAACATGGGAACAACCTAAATATCCCTCGATGAATGAATGGATAAAGAAGGTATGGTACCTATATACAATGGAATGCTATTCAGCCATAAAAAAGAACAAAATAATGTAAATCAACTATACTTCATTAAAAAAATCATTCTACTTTGATGTGATGTGTGGATGTGGAGCATAATAATCTCTTACTGCATGCTGAGGCGCAATGCTTGTTGCAGGGAGAATTCTTTTGGAATACAATGCAGAACATATTCATCATTTTTCTGTAAGGTAAGGAATCAGTTTGATCCAATGTGTTTTTTTGTTTTTATAAATTTATTTTATTTATTTATTTATTTATTTTTGGCTGTGTTGGATCTCTGTTGCTGCGCATAGGCTTTCTTTAGTTCCAGCGAGCGGGGGCTACTCTTGGTTGCAGTGCGTGGACTTCTCATTGCAGTGGCTTCTCTTGTTGTGGAGCGCGGGCTCTAGGCATGAGAGCTTCAGTAGTTGTGGGGCGAGGGCTCAGTAGTTGTGGCTCACGGGCTGTAGAGCGCAGGATCAGTAGTGTGGGACATGGGCTTAGTTGCTCCGCGGTATTTGGGATCTTCCCGGACAAGGGCTTGAACCCATGTCCCCTGCACTGGCAGGTGGATTCTTAACCACTGAGCCACCAGGGAAGCCCCTGATCCAATGTTTAAGGATGTGAACTAGAGCTCCAGACTTGCTGATTTTTCTGATCTCTTAGATATTTTTAATGATCTTAAAACTTCCACCCAAAAAGGAATGCAACAAAAGATCAAAGAGGCAAAAACAAGTTAGGACTTCTATGATTTTTATGACATGTCTCAACAACAATCAGGAATGTAGGTAGTGGCCTGTTACTCTACACTCATACACCTATGAATATGAATTTTATTTTCCACCAAAAGACAATACACATGTGAGAAATCTATGGCTCTGGAATAATTTTTCAGCAAAAGGTACGGATAATTTAAATTGAAGTACAACTTTACAGGATAAATTGATGGCACTGGCTAGGATTAAGGACTGAAGACAAATATTGAAAATATATATCATTATTTGCTTCATTTTGGATACAAGTTAAAAATGAATATTCTGAGCCTGCTGAAATGACTTGAAACTCTCTCCTGCTATTCACACCTCTGTGTCTGATTTCTCTACTAGAAGTGTCATGACAATGAAACAAAGAAAAGTTAAGAGGCACATTATCCTCTGTGAGTAGTGTTGTCATCAATCCAAACTAGTTTAGATAAATTAACAAGCAAGAATCAAGCTCAGTTGTCACATTAAAAACTTTAAATGTTGATATGCGTGGTTTTTGTTCAAACTGTATGCAGAGGCATTTAATATGGGGAATCACTATCTCACTCAGAACTTTCTGATGAGTTATGATTATGGAATGACAAAAGTTATGAATGTAATAGCAATTCTCCATATTCATTGCTTATATAGGCACATTCAGTGAAAAACAGCCACAAAATAGAATTAAAAAATTATTTTTGCTTTCCATGTAGTATATTTGTTCTGACTGTATTTATTTCAATATAATTGTGTGTGTGTTGAACCCAATGAAAAATTTAGACTTATATGCTGTATGTCTGGTTTTTTATCATTTAACTTTTTTGGCAATTCACTTTTATTGTATTTTACAAAAGTATTGGTCTACAATAAATTGGAAATTAAAAAAAAAGCAAAGCAGTCTTCTCTCCCAGGTAGATGAGAAGCTACACGGTTGTAAAACTGCAGGGGCCAATATCCTCTTCCACAGAAATCCACTTTTCAGCATTCTTGTCTCAGGTGCTCTCCCATTTATATTTTTCTTGCTGGAGTATTTTAAAGCAAACCTCAGATATCATATAATGTCACGGGCAAATATTTCAATATGTATCTCTAAATGTAGTGACTTAAAAACTCTAACCATAATATCATGACAGTCAACAAAATAAGTAAGTCCTATTAGTGTCCAATACCTGGTTTATATTCACTTTTCTCTGATTGTTTCAAAAACATATGTTTGTCTCTGGTTTTTTCAAATCAGGATGCAAATAAGGGCCACATACCGCATTTGATTGTGTTGTCCCAAGTCTCCTTTGATCTAACAGTTTGCTTCCTCTTCTTTAAAACCATATCTTTATTGAAGAAACTGGGTCATTTGTCCTGTAGAATTTTCTACATTTCTAAGTTTGGCTTACTGCTTTCTAGAACTGTTAACCTGTTCCTCTATCCCTGATCGTTTCCTTTCCTGGGAGTATGGTGGAGGGCTTGGTCAGATTCAGGCTTTTTTTCCCCATCAAAATTACTTCCTAGGTAGTGCTGTGTGCTTCCTATTGCATCACCCCAAGAGGCAAAGTTGCCCACTTTTGGTGACACTAACTCACATTGATCAGTGGGTTTAGTTTTTCACCCTGATCCATTCATTCTAATACATTCCATTGACTTTCAATGAATGGTTAGCAGCCATTAATTATTGCTACCTAGGTCCGTTTTTCATTGGGGATTTGCAAAATGGTGATTTTCTAATTACCTCATTGCTTATTCATTTATTAGCTTGAATGGCTTTCAATAGAAAGAAATTTTCCTTCTTGGTTACCTAGAAATATAGGTTGTAGAGAAAAGCAGGATAAAGCTCAGTTCTTTCCCTTGCTTTATCAGTTTTCAAAATAACAAGTTTGTGCCTTATCTAAGGTAATCAATTAGTTTTGTTTCTTTCTGGGGTTTTTTTTTAGAATATTAATATGAACTCATATATTTTAATATATTTCATGTCTTTCAAAACATTGTCACTATTCAAATGGTCACATTGGGGCCACGGAGGCTTTTCAAGTTGACTCTTGGGTCTTTGTTTGCCATGACCCTTTGAGATCTCCTTTTTTTCAGGCAGGACCAGATGGCCCAGGTTCATCTTATACACTTTTGGCCCAAGATCTGGAATCAGCCATTTAATCCTGGTTCATTTTAGTGGGAGTTGGCATTTTGGGGCCAAAGTCTGTGTTCTACGTGTCTAATTTCTTTAAACTCTTTTCTCGTGGAAAACTCACCAGGAACTGAATATGTTGGAGTTTGTGGCTAATGCCATTGCTTTGCGTTGCAAGTCCAATGTCTGTGTCATCCTCAGGGGCCCCCGAGAAGAGAGAGACCTGGGGCTCCTGACCTAAGGCCAGAAAATGACACTTGCGCCACCCCCTGAAACATCTAAGTGACTTCATGTTTTCATTCAAGGAATACTATGATGATTGCCTATTGTCTCTATTGTTCTGGGCCCCAGGATAGTCCTCATCCGTGCTGTCGTTGATAATGACTTTCTGGTGAAGGGACATTCATGTGTTGGGGTATGGGGCTGCTTTTCTGTGCAGGGGCGTCTGATAAACATTGGAGCAGAGACCTGCCTGAAGTGAGGAAGGATGCCAGGCAGAAGTCTGGGGGAAAAGTGTTGGGGCAGAGGGAGGAGTGAGTGTAAGGGCCCTGAGTCAGGAGCATGCTCACTGTGATTTCTAATATTGACAAATTCTTCACTCTCCAAGCTTTCAAGATTCCTTATCAGTTGCAAAATATTTTCTCACAGTAAAAACTTAAAGTTTGCAGCTTGCCTTTCAGTAGTGGTCTTTTATATGATGACTCTTCTGCCGTCGTCACATCATGCTGTCTTACAAGATATACCATCTTGCCCCCTCCCCCCAACACTCATATTCTTTTTTTTTTTTTTTTTTTTTTTTTTATCGGGCTCCTCACTGTTGTGGCCTCTCCCGTTGTGGAGCACAGGCTCCGGACGCGCAGGCTCAGCGGCCATGGCTCACGGGCCCAGCCGCTCCGCGGCATGTGGGATCTTCCCGGACCGGGGCACGAACCGGTGTCCCCTGCATCGGCAAGCGGACTCTAAACCACTGTACCACCAGGGAAGCCCCAACACTCATATTCTTAAAAATAACTTTCCAAATTCCAGAAGTCATAGGTGTTTGTGGCAGAACACACGGAAAGCCCCCAAAAGAACACAGAACAAAATAAAATTAAAACAAAACAGAGGCCATCTGTGATCCCACGGCCCCCCGCCAGAATTAACCTCTGTAATATGGCAGTTGGTATCCATCCTTCCATTCTTTTACAAAAGTGCTCTCTTCCTCCTCCTCCTCCTCCTCTCCCTGCCTTCCTACTTTCAGACATGGTCTTCAGTGGCTGTAGAGATGTCTAGCTTTTACCTGCTCAATACTTCTTTGTCAGAGCAGAAGTTTCTTGTGGAGCTTACAACTGCCGACTCAAATTGTCCCTTCAGACCTAGGGGCACTCCCAATGTGCCCTGTACCCCCATCCTTCCCTGTCTCCAGGGGACATGCCTCTGGGTCCTGCCATTCCCACATCACTGACCAGTTCTTGCTTCCTGGTCAGACAGAAGTGACAAGGAAAGTCTGTCCTTACTGTCACCATTTCTCCTTCCTGCAGAGAGAGATGGTGGGGGAGGGGAGAGGAGGCCAGCAATATTTCAAAGGTAACAGTGGAGCTGGAATTTAATCACCTCTTCTTAAAAGAAAAGAATTCATTTCAGTGTAAAGTGGAATTTTCATTTACTGGGTTTGCTTCCATCACCCAAGGCTGTGTGTGGTATTATCACAGAGGACCTGTTCATTTGTTAAGTCTCATCCCAGTTTTCTGAATACTGGAATATGTGAAATATTCTTAACAAATTTAGACACGTGTGGAAGAAAACAAAGACCAACGAAATGAGCACAAACAGGTCCCAGGTGTTAAGATTTCAACAGATCTTTCTTAGGGAAACAATTCAACCTACAACAGGTACCTTGATACTACAAAAAGAGTATTTTTGAGAGGCAGCATGGCAAAGTAGTTGGGAGAGGGATTCTGGCACCAGATTGTCCAGATTCAACCTCTGGCTTTGCTGCTTCTTAGCTGAATGATCTTGGGAAAGATAGTCAGCAATATGTGCCTCAGTTTCTGCATCTGTAAAATGGGGATGATGCTAATAGAGGTACGGACCTCACTAGGGTGATAAGGAGATCCTGTGAATGAGCACAGGGACAGCACAGAGCAGGTGCTCAACCCATGCTGGCTATGCTGAGTGATCTGAGCCCTACGGGTATTAACCTTGATCTTCAAAACAACTCAGTTAAATTCATACTATCATTGCCTTCATTTTACAGAAGGTTTAACTGAGGCACAGACAGATTAACAACTAGTCCAAGGTCACACACTGGAACGTGGCACAGCTGGGATCCAAACTTGGGCGGCTCCAGTTCCGAGCCTGTACTTGGCTACAATGTCTGATATCTGCTTAAACCTGGCGTTCCCCGCTAGACCCAAGGAACCTGTTTCTTTTTAATGTTATTTTCTCCCTCATGTCTTAGACTCAAATATGTATATGGATATGGTTCTAGGGTTCTTTTTGGTTTTATTTATTTATTTATTTATTTATTTATTTATTTATTTATTTATTTTTGGCTGTGTTGGGTCTTCATTTCTGTGCGAGGGCTTTCTCTAGCTGAGGCGAGCGGGGGCCACGCTTCATCGCGGTGCGCGGGCCTCTCACTGTCGCAGCCTCTCTTGTTGAGGAGCACAAGCTCCAGACGCGCAGGCTCAGTAGCTGTGGCTCACGGGCTTAGTTGCTCCACGGCATGTGGGATCTTCCCAGACCAGGGCCCGAACCCGTGTCCCTGCATTGGCAGGCAGATTCTCAGCCACTGCACCACCAGGGAAGCCCTGGTTCTAAGTTTAAAATGGGGTTTTCTCTGCCCCCTCAGTCCTCTGGGGCTGTGGCCCCTTGTCCTGGGCTGTCTTCACTTCTCTAACTCCTCAGACCTCTGGCATTCGCAACGGACTCCCTGAACCCTTCCTACCTTTGCCTATGTGTAGGGAGCTGCCAGCAAGAATTCGGTTACAAAATGGGTCTCTATACAGAGTGTGTCCTCACTGTCTGCTGGCCATCTCTCAACCTTTGCCCCTTCTCCTTTGTTTTATTCCTTTTTTTGGAAAAAACTCAGCCCCAATGCTGATGACTTCACACTTCATTTGTATCTGTAAGAGATGGCCCCTTTCACAGTGTTCTCATCCCAGGTCCCCGGGTGCATGAGCCAGAGGACCACACAGGGACAGGGCAGTGGCAATGCCTGGTCACAAAGGAAAGAGGAGCTTGGCTTGACATCGGGTTCATTTTGAATGAATTTATGCAGAGGCTGCTTTGGGACAGGACTGGGAATAAATGAGGAAGAAGTTCCAGCCTGCTTTTGTGGCAGACACATAGCAGGATCCGGGGTACGATGCAGGTGTCATAGTGGAGGGTGTGTGGAGGTCAGGGAAGGCTTCCTGGAGGAGGTGACCTGAGCTGAGTCAGACTCAGGTTTGAACTGTGGCTTAATTGCTCCCTAACTGTGTAACATTGTCAACCTCTCTGGCCTTCTTTCCTCACTGGCTAAATGGAGCTATTTGTGAAAATGAGACATGCACTGTATATGGCATACAAGGGTCATACTATAAATCACAGCAGGTGGTGTTATTGTCAAAATTTTACCCACTATCAATGACAATCGTTTTTTTTTTTTTTTTTTTTTTTTTTTTTCGGTACGCGGGCCTCTCACTGTTGTGGCCTCTCCCGTTGCGGAGCACAGGGTCCAGACGCGCAGGCTCAGCAGCCATGGCTCACGGGCCCAGCCACTCCGCGGCATATGGGATCTTCCCGGACCGGGGCATGAACCCGTGTCCCCTGCATCGGCAGGCGGACTCTCAACCACTGCGCCACCAGGGAAGCCCAATGGTTATTTTCTAATAACATGCCCTCCTCATATTCAGAGGTTATGTTCACTTCCAACAACAAATCCCAGTCTACATGCAAATATGGCTCTTTAAAAATACAATTATACATTGAAAAGCAAGGTTTTAAAGAAAGAAGGTGTTATAAGTGGATTTCGCCACAGACCGTTTCATGTAGCTCCTGCACCACTGGCCTCTTGACAGGTCTCCCATGAGCCCCGTTAAACATTTGGGGATTTGCAGAACCGGAATCAGACTTTCTATCCTCTGTGCCGACTTCCATCTGAGCAACAGGAACAAAGATATTTCCTCCACCTTTAACCCATTACATGGGATGTGTAATTATGACCGTGGTGGAACATTTTCGGCTTCCTGGGATCACATCCTAGCGATGATTCTTTTGTAAATTGCCATTATTTCTTCACAGAGTACAACTGAGCGGAGCCAGGTTGCCAAGACGAATGGTATAAGTGTGTCATTGCATTAAACGGACGTTTCCCCACTTGGCCTTTAATAATTTATACCTTAAAGAAGACAAGTAGCTGTCCAGCCAGCCAATTAAAAATACTGGGTCTCACAGCTGAGAAGTATGGTTCTTATTAAAGTGTGCATTTGCTACCTTGATGGTTTCTAAGAAGCAGATATTTCTACTGCTCCAGGTGTAAGGAAACAAAGTTACTCAGCCATGGGGAATCCACTTTGGTAAACAAAAGAGTCCATGAGACTCCCCCATGATGACACAGCCCTCGGGACAGAATCAAATGATAAAGTGGGATGTCTGAAGAAAAAATGCAATTCTCATTAAGTGAGGGAATTGGAACCTTCTTGATCCCAATATCAGCCTGTGGTCCACACATTTCCCCCACGTTATCAAAGAGGGGATTTGTTGGAATAAATACGAAGCATCCCCTCACTAAGCACAGAAGGACTTCACTAAGGAGCAGTTCTCTGACAAAAGCCTGCCCCAGACAAAAACCTGACACGACTGCCAGTTACAGGTGCTGTGGGGATGTGGTCACCTGCAGCTGCTCTGTCCCCAAAGTCCTCTAAAGACAGTAAAGGGACAAAAAAGAGGCATAAGCCCCCAAAAGGAAAAGAGACTAGGCCAAGAGATCACAGCAGAGAGAGAAGGCAACAAAAATTTGGAAAAAGATCTCTGAGTGGTCACTGACCTAGCAAACACAGGAAGCTGAGAGCTGAGAGCTGAGAGCTGGCAGGGGGGCAAGCTGAGAAGCCAGCCGTGTGAGCCCAGAGCCGGCAAGGCTCAGAACAGAGGCATCAGGGAGCTGAAAACACAGAGGCACCTAGGACTGGAGAAGAACAAAACGGCCCCTGACAGCTGGGAGCTGGCCTGGCCCTCACAACGAGGCCATGATATTCTCCTGCTGAACAAAGACAGTTTCCTAGGACACCTCCATCAGACAAGGCCACTCGGTGGCGTGAAAGATGAAGATAAAAACGAGACCTGGGGCTTCCCTGGTGGCGCAGTGGTTGAGTCCGCCTGCCGATGCAGGGGACGCGGGTTCATGCCCCGGTCCGGGAAGATCCCACATGCCGCGGAGCGGCTGGGCCCGTGAGCCGTGGCCGCTGAGCCTGCACGTCCGGAGCCTGTGCTCCGCAACGGGAGAGGCCACAACAGTGAGAGGCCCGCGTACCGCAAAAACAACAACAACAAAAAAAACCCCGAGACCGTTCCACAAGCATGCCTGAGCATCAAAGAGAACAGGAACAACCGAGACCTGAAGAATGTTCCAGAGACCCCTCTTCTGGCTCAGAAGGTGACTGAGGCTTCTTTACTGATTACACTTCATTCCTCCTGACTCCTAGATAAGGTTCATTAAGCAATCACAGGATTACCCCTCATTTCCAGACAGCACCCAATCCGGAGCAAACCACACTTCCCTGAGCCCTCTTCCAAATCACCTAACTCAAGTCCAAGTCGTATTCTCAGTTCTTCATGACACTCTTTCAGAGACGCCCGCAGGTTTCCATGATGCCCGTCTCTCTCATTTCAACAAGACAGTAAACTCAACTTTGTTTGACTGCAGGTGCACTTCTGGTGGTCTTTGACTGATGAACATCCATAGGCCCCAGACCCCGCCCCCTACACCATTTCAGGCAGCTGGAGAGACTGAGCCTGGGGGACTGAGCCTGAGGGAGCACCGGGCCCTGCGGAAGAAGGGGTGGGTTCTCCAAACGGGGCATTCAATGAATGACATCATAGCGAGACTACCAACCTCCTCCCTGACCTGGTTCCCGGAAAAGACAAAGCAAAGAAAAATCAAGAATCTCACGGGAAGCAGAGACAAAAGCAAAAAATAGAATGTCTAAAGCTGAAGCATATTCTTCAACAAATAAATGACATGGAAAAAAGAGTTGGAAGGGAAATGAAACATTAAAAGAGACTTAAGAGCTTTATCAACCAAGAGCAAGGTGTGGCGCTTACTTGGATTCTGATTCAAACACACCATAAAAAAAAAAAAAGCCATTTATGAAATGTAGGGCTTTAGAACCAGCCTCTCCCAAATGTGCCACTTTTGCATGAGGATTATTTTGGGCTAAAGACAATCAAGCTCCTACAGGTTCAAAAGAAACTACTGCCTCTCCCTTTGAGCGCCTGGAAGAATTTAAATTGAGGATGTTTCCCAGAAAAGAGTTATTACCAGCAATAAATTTTATCTACGTGGCCCCATCTGTGTGGCAGAGCAAATATCTAATTACTAAACCTCTGCTCTTCTTCTTGGCCTGTGAAGACCTTGCAGTCTTTGGAAGCCCCACGCCCCTATCCCACCCCTTAGCTCAGGATGGCACATATACCTCATTTTACCCTTCTGTCTCTGAACCTCTCACGTATGTGTAGTTGAAACCGAGCAGGACCCTGTAGGGCCCTTCTGGGTACAAAAGCTTTCCTGTGTCCCCCATTTCTTTTTTCTAACAAAGTTAATTAATTGATTGATTGATTGATTTTTGGCTGCATTGGATCTCCATTGCTGTGCGCAAGGCTGCTCTTAGTTGAGGTGCGTGGGCTTCTCATTGCGGTGGCTTCTCTTGTTTCGGAGCGTGGGCTCTAGGCGTGCGGGCTTCAGTAGTTGTGGCACATGGGCTCAGTAGTTGTGGCTCGCAGGCTCTAGAGCACAGGCTCAGTAGTTGTGACTCACGGGCTTAGTTGCTCCGCGGCATGTGAGATCTTCCCAGACCAGGGCTCGAACCCGTGTCCCCTGCATCGGCAGGCGGATTCTTAACCACTGTGCCACCAGGGAAGTCCCCCCATTTCTTGTTTGTAGGAAAAAGGTTTCAGCCTCCTAGACCTTCCCTGAGTTCCAAAGGGCAGATTCAAGCAGTTACTAATAGGGAAGTGAGGGGAAGCAGAAACAGAGGGAAAGTAGTCAAGAAACAGTAGCGAGGCAATAAAACAGAGTCCTAGCTCCTCATCAAGGGATATACAGAACGACCTGATCCACATCTCTGAGTTCTACAGGAACTAAGGCCCCACCCAGGTGGAAGATAGTAACTTCAGGCTGAGCACAAGCACATGAACCCCAGATTGGTCAGAACCAGAAGGCTGATGATTAAGATTCCTGGACCACCACCCTGCTACTCAACCACCAACCAATCAGAAGAAAGTCACACACTCTGCAGACCTCCCCCACCCCCATATTTTGCCTATAAAAACTCTTTTCCCGAAAAGCATGTGGGAGTTCAAGTCTTTAGAGCATGAACTGCCCTGTTTTCCTTGCTCAGCCTTGCAATAAGCCTCTCTCTGCTCCAAACGCCAACATTTTGGTTTGTTCGGCCTCACTATGTATCTGGAACATGAACTTGGGTTTGCTAACAGGGTCTCTGACCTTCTCATTTATGTGGGGCTCCTGTATGTATGAAATTAAATTGGCTGTTAATCTCATATCAATTTAATCCTTAGACCAGCCAGAATAACCTAGAAAAGTAGAGGAAAGTTTTCTTCCTCTCTGACAGAAACAATCAAGGAAAGATAAATATTGACAGCATATTTGAGGATATGAGAGAAGTATCATCAAAAGTTTCTAGGGCTTCCCTGCTGGCGCAGTGGTTGAGAGTCCGCCTGCCGATGCGGGTGACACGGTTTCGTGCCCCGGTCCGGGAAGATCCCACATGCCGCGGAGCGACTGGGCCCGTGAGCCATGGCCGCTGAGCCTGCGCGTCCAGAGCCTGTGCTCCGCAACGGGAGAGGCCACAACAGTGAGAGGCCTGCGTAACAAAAAAAACAAACAAAAAAAAAGTTTCTAGATTTGGCAATTGTATTGTGATTATAATGACATAAAAGATTCCATATCTTCAGAAATACATATGGGAATATTTATAGGTGAAACACATTGAATTCTGCTTAAAAATAATCATCTGGGGAGTGAGGTAAAGATGAACCAGGAATGGCAGATATGGAATTGTCAAAACTGGGTGGGAGCTATATAGAGGTTTATCATTCTATTAACTCTCCTTTTGCATATGTTTGGAAATTTCCATAATAGAGAGGGAACAAAAACAAAAACAAAAACATAAAAACTCCTAAAGTATAACCTTGAAAAATGTCTTAGCTTATTCAGACCCTCCCTTTGTCCCTAGCCAGCAAGGTGTCAGAGAACAGTGGTCCTCAAAGCCTTACAGACACAGGAAGAAAGCTTTAGAAAGCTCTCTGAAAATGTCATAAATCTTATTGAGGATCTAAAGCAGGAAGGTTAAGAAGGCAGCCCCGAGCACAGTCGTACAGGGCTGTCTCTCCTCCCTGCATCCTCTGCTCCCACCCTTGAGTGAGCCCATGGTATCTGGGGACAAGGCCCTTCCATTCTTCAGGAAGCCTTACTGGGCAGCTTAGTTGGGGGGCTCTGGAGGGCCAAATGCAGGCGGTAGCTCTGGGGTCAGATTTGGCCCTGGGCAGGCAGGTAGGGAGGTGGCTTGCCTTTGATGCAAGGGAGCCCTCCACTGACCCAGGTGACAAGTGGGAGGTGGGCACCAGAAAGGAGAGGACAGTTACATTTGTGACAGCTGAGCTGCTGGCAGAGTGGAGGTTGGGGATGGGATTTGACTCTTGGAGGCAAAGAGCTGCTGCTCAAGTTTGCTCTAAGGGATGTTGCTTAAGGGGCTGTGACTTCAAACAACTCCCTCTGACATTAATGATGTTAATCTCGGGGGAAGAAATTCTTCATTTTAAAGTTCACTGTGAGACCCAGAGGCAGCTTGAAACAGAAATTTTTTTTACCAGGAAATTTCCAAGGGCTCTCCTGCTTTTGGACAACTTACCTAGGTTTTCATATTTTTATGAGACTTGTTGCCTTCAGCCTCTTTGAAGTACAATGAAAAAAATATTTTTCCACCTTAGTAATAGAGAGTAGTACCTTCATGCTTTGCAAATAAGGGTTTTCACCAAGTGTGTGGAACTGGGGATTCATTTAATGATGGCTAGATGGAAGTTTGTGGCTTATAAAGAGCTGCTTTCTAAAAATAGCAATTAGTGCAATTCATTCACCAGGAAAGGGCACATCAGAACAGTCCTGAAACATAGGCACAGGCCAGAGCCACGTCTCCTCAGCTTTTTGGAGTAATGGACCCGTCAAGAATCTAACGGAAGATATGAATGCCTCAGAAAAATGCACAAAATGCTCACCCACACATATTTTACATATCATTTTAGACGGTTCATGAGCCGGAGGAAAGCTCCTGAACAAGAACAACACAGAGCTGGGAGGAAGCGATGGATCATTTACATCACAAAAGAACTCTTTGCTCCAAAAAAAGGATTTGCTCTGGGCTCCAAAATTCCAGTTGGTTTATTTGATTTGCAAATATTCCATTTCTATGAGACTTCACAGCTAAGACACTGTTTAATCAGTTCAAGCCTACTTCCTGCACAAATCCATTAATGAAACAATGAACTCTTTCAACAAATTATTATTGTGCACTGGGCAAGAGAGTGAGTCTGGGTTGTTCCTGGCTCTGTCTCCAGCACCAAGGACAGCTCTCAGTACTAGCGACTGGATCAACGTAGGAACGAATAAGTAATCTAAATACAAAATACTATGAAGAAAACGAGTGCTGTAATGGTGGCTAAAGGGTGGGGGTAGAGGGAAGACACCTCCGTGGAAGGAGGCGGGGAGAAATCAGGGAAGGGGTCCACAAAAAGGAGAGCTTTATCTGAGCCCTGAAGGATGAGACCTGGGGAAGAGTATTTCAGAAGGGAAGACCAGCATGTGCAAAATCTCAGGTCAGGAGAGGTGTGCCATGGTGAGGACACATGATTGGCCTGGAGCATAAGAAGCAACCAGACATAGGGCTTTCTAGGCCAGGGTAAAGAGTTGCTTCTTTGGGGCTTCCCTGGTGGCGCAGTGGTTGAGAGTCCGCCTGCCGATGCAGGGGACACGGGTTCGTGCCCCAGTCCGGGAAGATCCCACATGCTGCGGAGCGGCTGGGCCCGTGAGCGGTGGACGCTGAGCCTGCGCGTCCGGAGCCTATGCTCCACAACGGGAGAGGCCACAACAGTGAGAGGCCCGCGTA
>RJWK010049458.1:0-16610 GCA_004363435.1 Platanista minor | reverse complement strand
CACTGCTGTGGCCTCTCCCGTTGCGGAGCACAGGCTCCGGACGCGCAGGCTCAGTGGCCATGCCTCACGGGCCCAGTCGCTCCGCGGCATGTGGGATCTTCCCAGACCGGGGCACGAACCCGCGTCCCCTGCATCGGCAGGCGGACTCCCAACCACTGCGCCACCAGGGAAGCCCTTGACTACTTCTTTTTCAACTTTATTAGGGAAGTTTTCAACTATATTAGGCAAGTTTTCAACTATCATCTCTTCAAATGTTTTCTCAGTCCCTTTTTCTTTTTTTCTTCTTCTTCTGGGACCCCTGTAATTCAAATACTGGTGTGTTAAATGTCCCAAAGGTCTCTGAGACTGTCCTCAGTTCTTTTCATTCTTTTTTCTTTTTTCTGCTCTGTAGTAGTTATTTCCACTATTTTATCTTCCAGGTCACTTATCTGTTCTTCTGCCTCAGTTATTCTGCTACTGGTTTCTTCTAGAGAATTTTTTAAATCATTTATTGTGTTGTTCATCATTGTTTGTTTGCTCTTTAGTTCTTCTAGGTCCTTGTTAAATGTTTCTTGTATTTTCTCCATTCTATTTCCAAGATTTTGGATCATCTTTACTATCATTATTCTGAATTCTTTTTCAGGTAGATTGCCTATTTCCTCTTCATTTGTTTGGTCTGGTGGGTTTTTACCTTGCTCCTTCATCTGGTGCGTATTTCTCTGTCCTCTCATTTTGCCCAACTTACTGTGTTTGCGGTTTACTTTTTGCAGGCTGCACGTTCGTAGTTCCCATTCTTTTTGGTGTCTGCCCACAGTGGGTAAGGTTGGTTTAGTGCATTGTGTAGGCTTCCTGGTGGAGGGGACTGATGCCTGTGTTCTGGTGGATGAGGCTGGATCTTGTCTTTCTGGTGGGAAGGACCACGTCTGGTGATGTGTTTTGGGGTGTCTGTGAACTTATGATTTTAGGCAGCCTCTGCTAATGGGTGAGGCTGTTAGTTGTTTGGTATAGGGTGTGCAGCACTATAGCTTGCTTGTCAGTGAATGGAGCTGGGACTTAGCATTGGGATGGAGATCTCTGGGAGAGCTCTGGCCGATTGATATTACATGGGCCAGGGAGGTCTCTGGTGGTCCAATGTTCTGAACTCGGCGCTCCCACCTCAGAGGCTCAGGCCTGACACCCGGCCAGGGCACCAAGACCCTGTCAGCCACACGGCTCAGTAGAAAAGGGAGGGGAAAAAAAACGAAAGAAAGAAAGAAAAATGAATAAATAAATAAAGTTACTAAAATGAAAAATTTTAAAAGTGTTAAAAATAAAAAATTAAAAAAAAGAAAGAAGAGAGCAACCAAACCAAAAAATAAATCCACCAATGATAACAAGCACTAAAAAAACAATGGACAGACAGACAAATGGTAAAAGCACACCTATTCAGACAAAATCACATGAAGAAGCATACACGTACACACAAAAAGAGAAAAAGGAAAAAAATATATATATATATATATATATATAATTGAGAGCAACCAAATCAGTAAACAAATCTACCAATGATAATAAGCCCTAAATATTAAACTAAAATAAACATAAAACTAGAAACAAATTAGATGCAGAAGGCAAACCCCAAGTCTATAGTTGCTCCCAAAGTCCACCGCCTCATTTCTGGGATGATTTGTTGTCTACTCAGGCATTGCACAGATGCAGGGTACATCAAGTTGATTGTGGAGATTTAATCCGCTGCTCCTGAGGCTGCTGGGAGAGATTTCCCTTTCTCTTCTCTGTTAGCCCAGCTCCCGGGGCTCAGCTTTGGATCTGGCCCCGCCTCTGCATGTAGGTCGCCTGAGGGCGTTTGTTCTTCACCCAGACAGAAGGGGGTTAAAGGAGTGGCTGAGTCAAGGGCTCTGGCTCACTCAGGCTGGGGGGGAGGGAGGGGTACGGAATGTGGGGTGCGCCTGCCACAGCAGAGGCTGATGTGACGTTGCAACAGCCTGAGGCACGCCATGTGTTCTCCCGGAGAAGCTGTCCCTGGATCACGGGATCCTGGCAGTGGTGGGCTGCACAGGCTCCCAGGAGGGGAGGTGTGGATGTGACCTCTGCTTGCACACAGGCTTCTTGGTGGCTGCAGTAGCAGCATTAGCATTTCATGCCCGTCTCTGGTAGCCGTGCTGATAGCCACGGCTCGCGCTCATTCAGGTGGTGCTCTCAATTCCCTCTCCTTGTGCACCCCAAAACAATGGTCTCTTGCCTCCTCGGCAGGTCCAGACTTTTTCCCGGACTCCCTCCCGGCCAGCGGTGGCGCACTCGCCCCCTGCAGGCTGTGTTCACGCCGCCAACCCCAGTCCTCTCCCTGCGCTCCGACCGCAGCCCGAGCCTCAGCTCCCAGCCCCGCCCGCCCCGGCGGGGGAGCAGACAAGCCTCTCGGGCTGGTGAGCGCCGGTCGGCGCCGATCCTCCGTGCGGGGATCTCCCCGCTTTGCCCTCCGCGTCCCTGTTGCTGCGCTCTCCTCCGCGACTCCGAAGCTTCCCCGCTCCGCCGCCCGCAGTCTCCGCCCGCGAAAGGGCTTCTAGTGTGTGGAAACCTTTCCTGCCTCACGGCTCCCTCCCACTGGTGCCGGCCCCGTCCCTATCCTCCGTCTCTGCTTCTAGGGGCTTTTCGCTTGCCCTCCCCAGGTGCGTGGGGAGTCCCTCGCCTTCGGGGGGGTCTGAGGTCTTCCGCCAGCGCTCAGCTGGTGTGGATGTGTTTCTGGTGTATCTGTGGGGAGGAGGGTCACCTCCGCGCCCGTCCTGAAGGTCTCTCCCTTCATTCTTGAATGGTATTTTCACTGATTATAGAATTTGGGGTTGGCTTTTGTTTTTCCAGCACATTAAATGTGTTCTGTAGCCTGCTGGCCTGCACTGTTTCTGATAAGCAGTCAGAGACCATTTGCGATCGCTGTACCATTTCTCAGGGTGCTTTCAAGATACTTCCTCTATCATTTTCAACATCTTGACTATGAAGTGACTAAATGTGATTTTCTTGCATTTATCTTGTTTGAAATTCACTGAGCTTCTCAAATATGTAAATATATGCCTTTCCCCAATTTGGGGAAATTATCAGCCATCATTTTTTCAAAAATTTTTGCTCCAATTTTTCCTCTCTGCCACTTCAAGGACTCCATTAAACATGTATTGTTGCACTTCTGACATTGCCCTACCAGTCACTGAGACTAGCTTCATTTTCTAAAATCTCCTTTTCCACTTTTTCAGACTGAATAATTTCCACTGATCTATCAAGATCACTGACTTTTATTTTTTCCCAATCTTCTGTAATCCCATCTAATGGAATTTTTATTTCAGATATTGTACATTTAATTACAGAATTTTCATTTGGTTCTTTTTTTCCAATTCCTATTTTTCTGCTGAGTTTTTTGGTCTGTGCATTCATCACGTGCATATTTTTCTTTATGTCCCAGAACAGAATTACAAGACTTGCTGATTCTAATATAGGAGTCATATCAGGGACTGTCTCAATTAATTGCCTTTTCACTTAAGTATAAGTCACATGTTTCTGGGTTTACATGTGTATGTGTCTGTGTTTGTCTAATAAGTGTGGAGTGTATCCTGGTCATTATTAGTGACTGTTTTAGACTCTGGATTCTATTATGCTCTTCTGAAGACTATTTACCTTTTTGCTAAAATGGCAGTTAACTCGGCTGTACTCACTCTGCACAGTGCTTTCTCCCGTGTGGTGGAAAGCGACTGAAATCTGTGTAGTTCTTAGATCCTGTAAGATTTATATGCATTTGTGGTTCTCGCTGGGAGGTTCTACTTTACACTCTCTAACTTTTAAGCTCCTGCAGCCACCCCAAACTCTGTGTCGTGATTTCTATCCCAGTTTAGCCACCCTGAACAACACTGATGGGGGGCCTGGCCTTGGGTAAAAAGCGGTGAAAAATGAAAAACTCTCCTGGTTTGTGCCATTCTCATCTTCAAAGTGTCAACCACCCTCCAGTTTCTGCAAGCTGTCTTCCCCTTCTACTGTGTCTTCAAATATTTTTATATTCTTTTTATATTTTTATAAACTCTATTTCAAAAATACATTTAATACACTTTGTATGTCCAGAATCTGTCACTGTTATTTGCAAGAAAAGTAATCTGACACATGCTGCTCCGTCATTACTGAAAGTGGAACTCCTAAGGATTTTTTAATTAGAAAACTAGAGGACTATAAAAGTCACACTATGATGACTCACTATTTTTTCATTTATACAGGTGTAATATTAATTCCTACAGCAGTCTTTTTTCTATTCTGCTCCTTATACCAGAAAACAGATGAATTTGGGCAATGAAAGGAAAATGAAGGGAAATGGGATGACAGGGTGACAGCGAAAGAGGAGGAAGATTTATAGTAAAAACAAAACAAAACAAAACAAAACAAAGTCCCTGTCCCGGTATGTCATAAGCTAAAGTTTAGCCAATTAAGAAGGGACATGTGGAAAAATAAGGATGTTAAGTTCTGAAACAGATGCTACAAATGATACTGGCACATACTCACTGTCTTAAAGAGAATAAAAGCCAAAATATGCTAAATGTTATCAGATCATGAACAGATAGATCATAGATATATGCACATAAAATTGTAATATTAAATAACAACAAAAAAAGATACCTGCTCCTCAATACAACTCCTAAGGGTCCTCCTTTTTTTTTTAACCACAAGAACACACTGGAGTATGAATTTGTTTCTTAGGTGTAATGTTTCTACAATGAAATCTTTAAAATATAATCAGACAAAATCATGACTAAAAACTCCATATATTTCCCTTTACAAGCACTAAACTGTCATTTTTATATAAACATAATTATATTTTAGAGAGGGTTTCTAAAATGTGTACTTTTGATCTTGATTAATTAAATTCTTTCAACTCTATACATGTTGTATACATTGGACAGTTTTCAGACATTAACAATTAGTACATATTTAGTCATATCACATTATTTTAATTCATCATTAAAACTGATTAAAAGTGAAATTAAATGTATTACTTTCACACTTTCATACAAATATAAACAAATAAAAAATAAAGAATTAGAAATACGCTCATTAAATTTACAAATATTTTTGAAGTTTGCCAGATCACTTTCTAAATATCCTCCCATGTAAGAATATAAAGTTTTGCTTATTCTAATTTTGTTAAAACTTTTCCATATTCCATATTCTGTGAGATACTGAATCATCTGTTCTGCCCCTACTGTTAAGAGTACAAAGAAAACATCTGTTTTATAACAATGAATCCATATTTCAAATTTGAAAATCAAATTTGCTTTCTCTTAAAACTACAGCTTTCAGATCTTGTTTGAGCCACCCAGCTTCTATTGTGCATCTTTAACAAAAACCCAAACCTCACTCGGGTTATCTGATATTTATGAAGTCTGCAAGCCTGTATTTGCATAGGACTCACTACATAAAGTACAAGAGAATTACATAACAAAGCTCACCTAAATCCAATTTTCTTCACACTTCCTGAAAAATGTGCATTACAGAGAAAACCCACTGCTGCATCTCTGCTGCCCTCTATAGGAATGGTTCTTGGAAGACACATAAATTGAAAACCCAGACAGCAATACTGAACAATAGGAAGTGACACCAGTAATCAACCACACTTGTCAAATGTCCTAAAGGGCAACATTACAAACAGAAGTTATGGTCTTTGTTTTTCATCATGCTTTTCTTCGAAGTTATGTAAGTATGCTATATTGCAAGAAAAACAACGTAAGTAATTAAGAGAATTTGGGATCAGACTACATTAGTTGGAACCTCATTCTGCTATTTACTGGCTATGTCTCGATTACCTCATCTGTAAAATGGGGCTAATAACAACATCTACACAACATGATCAGCTCTTACCAAAATGCCTGGCACATACTAATAACTCAGGGTTATTGTATTGTTATTAATGTTATCATTGCTACTACTATAACTGACACTGTAACAATGTCAGGACCACAGCTCTGAAGCCAGAGTGCCTGAGTCAGAATCTAGGTTCAGTCACTTATAACCACAGGAAAATTACTTACTCTCTCCGTGCTTTAGAATCCTCATCTGGAAAACAGGAATGGTAATAGCTCCCACCTCACGGAGTTCTTGTGAGGTTTAAATAAGCTAATGTATATAGCAAAGCACTTAGAGGAGAGCCCCACATCAGAAGCACTCATAATAGTAGCTGCTGCTGTTGTTATGAGTTCAGTTGCCTTTACATAGGACTAGTAGAACTCTATTCCAGAGAACTGGTGGAATCAAGCTTACAGGCATATGTTTCCTAGTTCAAAAACATCCCTCACTCTGCCCAGGGAAAGGGATTCAAGACAGACTTGAATTACAATCAGTGCGTCCCACTCAGTTAAAATACAGTTCTTCTGTAGAGTAAGTATCCTCCCCGCCCCCCATATATTCCATTTCTACAAGCATGCATGAGAGGCAAAAGTAATAGCCTCATGAGTTATATAAGGGAGGTTTTGTTTCTGAAAAGCTCAGTAATAGTTATAAAATTCCTAATTATGGCATAAGTTTTCCCCCTCCATGTTAGTCAATGTGCATGGTTCATTTTAACACTGTAGCTGACCCTGTCAATGCCCAACTCCTCCCCTATGTCTTCAGTGATGCTGGCCCTATTTCTAACTTCCAACACCCCCATTTCTTTGCATCAGGGCTTCATCTGGCTGCTGGAACCCATTTTTTCCACCTGTTCAGCAGTCTGTAAAAACTAGGAAAAACTCCTATCCCCCAACTCCACCATGGAGCAGCCCTCAGCCAAGGAATGAAGGCATCTGTACATAAATACCCCAGCTTCCCTGCCCCTCTGGTGGGATAATTCTGATGCTTCCAGAGGTTTCCAGCAGTACTAAGTTACCCACAATGGTAACTTGTTGCTATTGATGCCTTGATTGGCTGCCATCCCTTCCCAGGCTCACTAGCCCACTTCACCACCAGATGTTCTCAGGGCATGCTGCTACGGAAATTCAAAGACAAACAAACGTTAAGTAGAGGCAAGTCTACAAAAACTGCACATCACATCTTACTTCTTTCGACCTCCTTGAAATATTGAATGAATAGAAGAGAATGGCTTTAGGTATTAGTATAGGGAAGTATTAGGAAATAACTCCTGATGTGACTGCAAGATACTGGGCAGAGGGTATGCAAATATATGAGTTAAAGTCTCCTGAAAGGTAGAGATGTCAAGACAGCAACAGCTACAGAAGAGATTTCTTGGGAGAAACACCTGTGAAGGAGAAAGGGGAGAAAGCAGGAGTCAAGGAGAACTTTAAGACCACAATGCAGGTCTGACAACTATGAAAGGAGGGGGAGAAGGAAAGAGGACAGGGTAGAAGAGTCTCTGACTGCAGCCCAGCTCTAGGAGATTTTAGCTTGGCTGATGCTGTCTTCAATGCAAAGTCATCCCTCGAGCGGTTCTGTGTGACTGTGTCACAACCCTGGCATATTCAGTCAATGGCTGGGACCAGCCCATGGGAAGCGTGGTCCCAGTACAAACAAAAGTACAGTACAAGCCCATTCCCAGAGCTGCGCTGTTGGGAATGATGGTGCAAAGTGACATTACCTTGGGACTTGAAAAATGGGTCTAGCGAAAACCTGCCTCTTCTCCAAGGCTGTCCCATTATCAGTATGTACTACAGCTCTGCATGTTTGTAAACTTCATGCAACGTCGCATCAAACTACACATAGCCTTCGGCAAGCTGGCTAACTTCCTCAGCATTAACCATGATGGTAGCTACAGCTCTCCACTATACAAATGTACCACAATTTGCACGTGTTCACAGAAAATTAGGTTACTTTCCTACATTTCTTTCTCTTATAAACAATACTAAAATAAATGTTCTTGAACACATATTCTTCTACGTATCTTCTTTGGGCATATGTGAAAATTTCTCTGAACAGTGGCTTTCAAACGTTTTGGTCAAGAACCACAGTAAAACATACATTCATATTGTGATCCAACACATGTATACTAATAAATCTGAACCTAAAGTTTCACAAAAAATATTCTTACTGTCATACATTCTAATGTAGTCTATTTTATTCCACTATATTTTTAAGTCATTGAATCAATTACAGCATCCACTGATGGGGTCATAAGCCACATTTTGAAAAAAACTCAAGGATATTTATCTAAGACAAAATTGTGGGGTGATAAAATATGAACATCTTCAGCTTTACCAGAATTTACCAAATTACAAAATGGCTGTACCAATTTACATTCCAACAGCAACTATTCCTATTGATCCACACTCCTGACATTAGGCAATCTGTCAGACTTTTTTTTTTTTTTTAAGGCAATCTGATGAAAATGTAGTATCTCATTTTTCATTTGTACTTCTCATACAACTAGTGACACTGAGCATCTTTTCACATGCTCATTAGTCATTCAGGTTTCCCTTTCCTATCCTTCACCTGATTTTCAATTGGGCTATTTATCTTTTCTTTACTGTTCTGTAGAAGTTCTCACTATATTCTGGATAGAAGTGTAAACTGTCCTTTAAAATTTTTTTTTATTGCAAGCAATATATGTACGTGGTTCAAAATTCAAAATAGCATACAAGAAAAAAGTTTCCTCAATTCAGAGATAGTCCATATAAACATACATTCTTTCCATTTTTCTACACAAGTACTCTATATCCTGTTTTTGTCATTTAACAGAGTATTTTGAATATTATTTCATAAGCACATAGACCTACATCTTTCTTATACTTTACAAAATGTTTTATCAATTTTACTGAAGTATAACACTTAAGCACACTAAACTACACATATTTCTCCAATGTTTTGACATATGTATACTCCGGTGAAAATATCAAGATAAACCAACATTTCCGTCACGCCCAGAAGTTCCCTCGTGTCCCACTGCAATCCATCCGTCTCCTCCACCCTCCTTCCCAATAAACCACTGACCTGCTTTCTCACTATAGAATCATCTGCACTTTTTAGAATTTTATATAAAGACAATCATATAGTACATACTCCACCTCATTCATTTTAAGGGCCTGAGGCTAAACTGTAAAGGTCAGGTTACATGGACCTTGACTTTCAGGCAATGGGGTACCATTGAAAAGTGTTTCAATAAGTGAATGATAAGGTCATAATGTTTATTAAGAAGAATATAACAAAAAGATGTAAGCTAAGAAATCAGTTATGAAGCAACTGAAACAAAACAGACAACAGACGAAAGGGCCCAATTTAGGGCAGAAGTGGTGGGGATGCTGTGGTTTTGAGGCCAAATCTGCATGACCTGATAATGCATAGATTCAGGCAGTGAAAAACCAAAATGATGAACTAGGACCCAAAACGCATGAAGAGGATGAGCCTGGGTTAGAAGGAAGAGGGACAGGACTTCAGACTCTTAGACTTGCAGTAACTTTAGGACATCCACACAAAGATGTCATCAGGCAGCTGGAAACCCCCATGGAATTCAGGACAGCAAGGGCATTAGAAAAAGATTTAAGAGTTAGCAGCCTGAAGAAAATAAGGAAAATAATTGACTCTTTGTTCCTGTACGGGGAAAGAAAGGAAGAAAAGGAGGCAGGAGTTAAGGTCATAGAGAACACTGCTATGATTAGGCAAACCACAATTCCCACGTTACAGGAATGCCTCCCAATACCTGCTTGGAGAAATCCATTTTTTGAGTCACTTTTCAACGACAACGTAGTATGTTATATTTTTAACATACATGACTATTAATGAAGACAAGTGTACTTAATGAGAAACTACATAGAGAAGTCTTGAATTTTTAAATACAAAGTAAGCCAAGGTCTTCTCTTTTCTATGACCATATCTTGCAAAGTTCTGCCCATGCGCAAGCTTCTTCCAATATAAGAAAGCAATCTATGTAGATTGTGAGGCATTCAAACAACACCTGAATGCTTCTGTTGCAAGGTTTCACAGCTGCCTTGTTTACTACGTAACTTGGTCACGGTCACATAATTTTCTAACACAGTTTCCTGTCTGAAAATTGGGCATAACAGCATTGACTTCACAAGATTGTTTTAAGGCTCAAACGGAAAATGTACTGCTATAAACTGCATGTTGAAATCTAATCCCCAATGTGATGGTATTTGGAAGTGAAGCCTTTGGGTGTAGCCCTCTTGAATGGGATTAATGCCCTTATTAAAAGGCCCCAGGGAGACCCCTCGCCCACTCCATCATTTGAGGACACAGTGAGAAGACAGCTATGGATCCTCGACGGAAACCATATCTGCTGGCTCCTGCATGGTGGAACTTCCCAGCCTCCAAAACTGTCAGAAATAAATTTCTGTTGCTTAAGCCACCCAGTCTGTAGTATTTTTGCTACAGCAGCTCAAAGGGACTAATATACTTACATAAAGCAATTAGTACAATGTAAGGCCCAGTATATGTTCACTATACGTGATCTGATTCTCTGTCTTCCTTGAGGGAAAAAAGCCAATGACTGCTGTGTTTTTGTTTTTTTTAATTATGAAATAAATATAGCAAAAAAGAAAATTAACTTCTCCAATAATCCTACCACCCAGAGACACACTGTTTACATTTTGGAGAACTATGGAGGCTTGCCACTCATTTCTTATAACTCAACTCTATTATTCAAGAGCAACCCTGAAAAGTCTGTGTCATACTGTAATTTGTAATTTTAACAAGGTATAAACTTGAATTGCAAGCACTACAAAACCTGTATGCAAGAGTTAGCTGAGTTAGTAAACTCAGTCTACCACCCGGCATCTCTACCATGCAGCATTACAATCCTTCAGAAGTGGTTATTTACAACAGCTTTCAAAGGATAAGTATATCCTTAAGTGACAGAATATTTCCCCTAAAAACAAGCCAAGAAAAAATTTACATAGCTTAATGTTTTCAAGTTTCATCCACATTGCACCATGTATCAGAATTTCATTCCTTTTGAATGCTGAATAATAACCTGCTGTACACGAAACAGAGCAGGACCCTGCTGAGTACCCTGCCTCTTGTTTGTAGGAAAGCTTTAGCCTCCTAGGACTTCCCCAAGTTCCAAAGAACAAATTTAATTCGAGATGTGAGATAACGGAGAAACAAAGCAAAACAGTCAAGCAAGATAAAATAATAATAGTTTAGCCATTAAACAAAGCGAAGGGCCTTTAATTCTTCCACAACAGCTACAGATAACATGCTGAGCCACGTCCTTGAGCTGTTCTGCTGACACTGAAACCCCCACCAGGTGGAATAAGTGAGCTGCATGCTAACCACAAGCACACAGACGGAACAGACTGGACGGAACCAGAAGGTTGATGATGGTGACTCCTGATCACTTCACCGCCAACCAATCAGAACAATGTCCACAAGCTGATCAGGCACCCTGCAACCCTCTCGTTCACCCTATCTTTAAAAACTTTTCCCCGAAAGCCTTTGGGGAGTCTGGGTCTTTTGAGCATGAGCCACCTGTTCTCCTTGCTCAGCCCCATGTTGGGGCACCATGCAATAAACACTGTACTTTCCCTCACCACAAGCCAGTGTCAATAGATTGGCTTTAGTACACGTGGGCAAGTGGACCCAAGTTTGGTTCAGTAACATACATATATACATACATATACATATATGTAGATAAACATACAAAAATACACATATACATACATACGCGTTGAGAAGTGGAATACTGACTGCATATCAGCAAACAAAGGATGGCACAGTCGTCAGTGATTGCAGCCACCAGCCTACAGTGAGGTGGTGAGCCCTGAGGGAACTCAGGATATGAAAACACAGGATACTGGCCCCAGACAGCTGAGGTACATATCAAAGGAACGATTTCAGTGTGCCCAGACTCTTTCATCTTCCCATACATATGAAAGTGTTAAATTCCTGAACATGAGATACCTAGTTTTCTTTAATTAAAAATAATCTTTTGACGTTCTAACCACCTGCCCTTGGTTGCAAAACTCCGATATAACCAGGCTCCCCCCTCGCCTCCTCGGAGCAGTTCTCTCAGGGTTACTTGAGATGCTGCCTCCCGGGCTTGAAGTCCTAAAAATTCCTGCCAAATAAAACATAACTCTCAACTTTTACGCTGTGAATATTTTTTTAGTAGACAATATACATACACACACATTTTGTTTATTCGTTCATCTGTTGATGGATATCTGGGTTGTTTCCACCATTTGGCCATTGTGAATAATGCTGCTATGAACATAAATGTACAAGTGTCTGAGTCCCTGCTTTCAATTCTTTTGGGTATATGTCCATAAGAAAAATTACTAGGTCATATGGCAATTCTATTATTAACTTTTGAGAAACCACCAAACTGTTTTCCACAGTGGCTGCATCACTTTACATTCCCACCAGTAGTGCACAAGGGTTCCAATTTCTCCACATCCTCAACATTTTTTTCCCATTTATGGGTAACAGCCATACTAATGGGTATATAGTAATATCTCATTATGGTTTTGATTTGCATGTCCCTAATGACTAATGATGATGAGCATCTTTTCATGTGCTGGACTGCCTGGAAAGATCGGGTCGATGGCCATGATGGAATAACAGGGAATGGATTTATCCTCCTGCCTGAAACAACCAAAAAGAAAAGAAAAGAAACGAGACAAAATACTTGAAACAATGGTTTTCAAGACATGGGACATCAGGCAAGAAGAACACTAACCCCTGAAAGCTGGGAAGCAATGAATTGAGCTCTATAATTGCCCCAGCTTACTTTCTTGAGCGAATTTCCAAACCACACAGTAGGGAGGGAGAACTGAGGTGGAACCTGGTGAGCTCCCTGAGTTGAAGAGACAGAGCTGAGAGTCCATGGAGACAAAAGTAGCTAGAGTTCATAGCACAGAGTACCAGAAAAGCCAGAGTTGCACAGAGAACCCCAATCATCCCCCTCAAGTATACAGCAGAGTACTGATCAGCATGTGCATATAAAGAAACTACACTAGACCAGTGAAAGAACCATTTGGAAGTATTAGAAGAACAGTGCCCACTGCTCACACAGGGTCAGGAAACAGTAACTGTTAACCTGACTGGAAAAAGCCCATAATTCAGAGAATTACACAGACCTCAGGAAGGTCTTGTTGCTTCAGCAGTGGGATATAAGACTGTGTACTTCCCCAGAAGACCCACCTAATAAATCATAAAGCAACACCTAAAAGGATGAAACTGTTTCCAGGTAACTGCACCACAGAACAAAGCCAAGATTAAATTTTTTAAAAATCCAGCACCCAACACCACAGAATTCAAAATATTTGGTATCTACTCAAACATTTCCGGGCATGTAAAGAAGCAGAAAAATACAAACCCATAACGAAAAACAATACCAATCAATAGAAACACAAAATTACACAGATGACAGATGTACAGAAAAAGCCATTAAAACAACTATTATACTCTTTATGTTCCAAACACAGACAAATGTATGATCACGTTAAGGAGAGACATAAACAAGATAAAATGACATATCAAACTTTTAGAGATGACAAATACACTGGATAGTATTAACAGCAGATTAGACACTACAGGAAGAAAAGATTATCAAACTTGAAGGTATAGCAATAGAAACCACTCAAAATGAAACAGAGGGGAAAAAAATGAGCACAGCATCGATAATACATGACGCGACATCAAGGAGCCTAATTAATATACATATAATTGGCGTCACAGAAGGAAAGGAAAAGGGAGTCAGAAAAAAAAAGTGTTGAATAAAGGCAAAAAATTCTCCAAATGTGATGAAACCTTTGAACCCGTGTGAAGAGGAGAGTTAACTTAGCAGACCTGAGACGTATCCCTAGAAAGCCCTTCTTGCAATGTTGGTCCTTGCCTACCTCTGGGAACTTAGATTTCAGGATGATTCCCACCATTCCCTAAATGGTAAGAGTATCTCCCTGTGTCTAAACTGTGCAAACAATATGGCTTATGGTGAATACCTGTTTTCTGTCCTGAAATCTGAAATTCTGGCACATGTTAGGCAGAAAGCTCCCCTGATAAAAACCCTTGGCACTGAGTCACCGATGAGCACCCCCGGCAGACAACACTGCACATATACTGTCAAAACTCACTGCTGGAGCAGTTAAGCATCCCCTGAAGGACTCCACTGGAAAAAGCCTCTTGGAAGAGTGCTGATTTTACTTTTCTATCTTTTCACTGTAATAAATCACAGCTCTGAGTATAACTGTATGCTAAGTTCTGAATGTCTTCCTAGCAAATCACTGAACCCAGAAGTGAGCCTGGGGATCCCAGACAAACCACAGATCCAAGAAGCTTGACAAACTCCAAGCAGAAAACCACACCTAGGCATATCACAAGCAAACAGTTTAAAACAAGGAATAAGAAAAACTTGAAAGATCAAGAGTGAGAAGAGCTTCAGGCTTCTTGATAGGAACTCTGGAACTAGAAGACAATGAAACAATGCCTTAAAAATTCTAAAGAAAAATAATTTCCAACCTAAAATTCTATATAAATTTTCAATCACACATTAAAGTGTGATGAATGCATCTTCTGACATGACAAGTCTCAAAAAATTATCTTCCATAAATCCTTTCTTGGAAGCTACTGGAAGATGTGCTCAATCAAAATGAGAGTAACAACCAAGAAAGAGGAGAGCCCAGGATGAAGTTGCGCCATATGCAAGAGCAAAGAGCAAGGTGAAGGGAATTCCCCAAAGTGACGGAGAAGGGTGACTCAAGGGTGTCTACTTTCACAAAGCACAGTGGACTCTGAGTTGAAATCAGAGCGGCTAGGAGGTTGTGGGAAACAGTTCTCCATAAAACCAAAACGAATAGAATGCTGAAAGGATAAAGAAGATGTGGTATATAATTACAATGGACCAGTACTCAGCCATAAGAAAGAATGAAATGCCATTTGCAGCTACATGGATGGACCTAGAGATTATCATGCTAAATGAAGTAAGTCAGACAAAGACAAATACCACATGATATCACTTACAGGTGGAATCCGAACTATGACACAAATGAACATATCTACAAAACAGAAACAGACTCACAAACACAGAGGACAGACCTGTGGTTGCCAAGGGGGAGGGGTGGGGGAGGGAAGGATTGGGAGTTTGGGATTAGCAGGTGCAAACTATTACATACACGATGGATAAACAACAAGGTCCTACTGTAGAGCACAGGGAACTCCATTCAATATCCTGTGATAAACCATGATGGAAAAGAACATGAAAAACAATACATATAACTGAATCACTTTGCTATACAGCAGAAATTAACACAACATTGTAAATCAACTATACTTCAATAAACTATTTTTTAAACTTTTTTTTAAAGAACTAATAGAATGCCTGCTATGTCTGAAAATCTTAATGGGAGAACTGAACAATGGTGAAAAATTACAGAGTTTTATTCATGATAAGTAAGATTAAGAGTTTTATTCATGATAAGTAAAACAAGGCAAACAAAAACCCAAATGATTAACTCCAACAAAAATGAAAAGCTGGGAAGGAAAATCACAATTAACAATTGTCTTGTTATGAATATTATTATTCAGAATTGCATAATACTGAATCTAATGTAACCAGACCATGAGACATCTGTCCTGGGGGAACAGAGGGATGGGAAAGTCCCATGTGTAGCAGAGGTGAGAGTGGGTGAGGAGAAAAGTACTCATCAGTATTTATCCATGTTTAAAAGCACATTAGAGGGATTTCCCTGGTAGTCCAATGGTTAACAATCTGCCTTCCAATGCAGGGGACACGGGTTTGATCCCTGGTCAGGGAGCTAAGATCCCACATGCCGCGGGGCAACTAAAGCCCACAAGCTGCAACTAGTGAGCCTGTGCGTCACAACTACAGAGCCCATGCACTCTGGAGCCTACGCACCACAACTAGAGAGAAGCCAGTGCGCCACAACAAAAGATCTCACATGCCACAACTAAGACCCAAGGCAGCCAAAAGTAAAATAAATATTAAAAAAAAAAAGCATGTTATTGAGAGACAAGGAGGTAAAGAACAAAAGAATCCACCAAGAGTCAAGAGTGGTAGAGTCCCCGAGGACGGGGTCGCGAACCAAGCACCAAAGGCTGTGACTGACAAACGCCATAAACAGAACGGAAAGCTGGAAACAATTCTTTCTTACCTTAGGAAGTTCAGGTAGCGTCTCTGGAGGTGTCAAAGAACAACTGCTTGTACAAGAAGCACGGTCAGATATTTCTACCACACTCTCACGGTCTTCAAATTCATCACACGTATCTTCCCCGTCACTGTCAATCTCCCAGTCAATAACCTGGAGATCATCTAAAAATTACAATTTTAATTTTAAATATCTTTAATGTGTTTGAAATCTATTCTTCCTCAATAGTTTTAAAAGATCCAAGCTGTTGTTCAACAATTTTAAAATATATTAAAAGACAGCAGAAAGTATACTCCTACTCTTATCTATAAACATCCCATTTCTCCCAACTCCTACCCCTACCCCAATTCTCAGGTAACTACTTCTATTAGTTGTTTTTGTATTCTTCTAGAGTTTCTCCAGCATTATTGTTGATATGGAGAAAGTTTTAATGGTCTGGATAGAAGATCAAATCAGAAACAACATTCCCTTAAGCCAAAGCCTAATCCAGAGCAAGGTTCTAACTCTCCTCAATTCTATGAAGGCTGATACAGGTGAGGAAGGTGCAGAAGAAAAGTTTAAAGC
>RJWK010049457.1:0-16611 GCA_004363435.1 Platanista minor | reverse complement strand
CTCTAATTGCTTTAGATGCAAGGTTAGGTTGTTTATTCGAGATGTTTCCTGTTTCTTAAGGTAGGATTGTATTGCTATAAACTTCCCTCTTAGAACTGCTTTTGCTGCATCCCATAGGTTTTGGGTCGTCGTGTCTGCATTGTCATTTGTTTCTAGGTATTTTTTGATTTCCTCTTTGATTTCTCCAGTGATCACTTCGTTATTAAGTAGTGTATTGTTTAGCTTCCATGTGTTTGTATTTTTTACAGATCTTTTCCTGTAATTGATATCTAGTCTCATAGCATTGTGGTCAGAAAAGATACTTGATACGATTTCCATTTTCTTAAATTTACCAAGGCTTGATTTGTGACCCAAGATATGATCTATCCTGGAGAATGTTCCACGAGCACTTGAGAAAAATGTGTATTCTGTTGTTTTTGGATGGAATGTCCTATAAATATCAGTTAAATCCATCTTGTTTAATGCATCATTTAAAGCTTGTGTTTCCTTATTTAGTTTAACTGTGGATGATCTGTGCATTGGTGAAAGTCGTTTGTTAATAAAGTCCCCTACTGTGATTGTGTTAACTGTCAAATTCCCCTTTTATGGCTGTTAGCATTTGCCTTATGTATTGCATTGCTCCTATGTTGGGTGCATAAGTATTTACAATTGTTATATCTTCTTCTTGGACTGAGTCCTTGATCATTATGTAGTGTCCTTCTTTGTGTCTTGTAATAGTCTTTCTTTTAAAGTCTATTCTGTCTGATAGGAGAATTGCTACTCCAGCCTTCTTTTGATTTCCATCCCCTCACTTTCAGTCTGTATGTGTCCCTAGGTCTGAAGTGGGTCTGTTGTAGACAGCATATATACAGGTCTTGTATCCATTCAGACAGTCTATATCTTTTGGTTGGAGCATTTAACCATTTACATTTAAGGGAATTATAGATATGTAAGTTCCTTTAGCGTTTGTTGTAAAGCCGGTTTGGTGCTGCTGAATTCTCTTAGCTTTTGCTTGTCTGTAAAGGTTTTATTTCTCTGTCGAATCTGTATGAGATCCTGGCTGGGTAGAGTAATCTTCTGTGTAGGTTTTTCCCTTTCATCACTTTAACTATGTCCTGCTGCTCCCTTCTGGCTTGCAGAGTTTCTGCTGAAAGATCAGCTGTTAACCTTATGGGGATTCCCTTGTGTGTTATTTGTTGTTTTTCCCTTGATTTTAATATTTTTTGTTTGTTTTAAATTTTTGATAGTTTGCTATGTATGTGTCTTGGTGTGTTTCTCCTTGGATTTATCCTGTATGGGACTCTCTGTGCTTCCTGGACTTTTTTCTTTTTCTCTTCTTCTTCTGGGACCCCTATAATTCGAATGTTGTCCCAGAGGTCTCTGAGACTGTCCTCAGTTGTTTTTTTTTCATTCTGCTCTGCAGTAGTTATTTCCAGTATTTTATCTTCCAGGTCACTTATCCATTCTTCTGCCTCACTTATTATGCTGTTGATTCCTTCTAGAGAATTTTAAAAGTTTCATTTATTTTGTTGTTCATCATTGTCTGTTTGTTTGCTCTTTAGTTCTTCTGGGGGTTGTTAAATGTTTCTTGTATTTTCTCCGTTCTATTTCCAAGATTTTGGATCATCTTTACTATCTCATCTTTACTATCATTACTCTGAATTCTTTTTCAGATAGACTGCCTATTTCCTCTTCATTTGTTAGGTCTATCTAGTGGGTTTTTACCTTCCTCCTTCATCTGCTGTGTGTTTGGGGTCTCCTTTTCGCAGGCTGCATGTTTGTAGTTCCTGTTGTTTTTGGTGTCAGCCCCCAGTGGCTAGGGTTGGTTCAGTGGGTTGTGTAGGCTTCCTGGTGGAGGGGACTGGTGCCTGTGTTCTGCTGGATCTTGTCTTTCTGGTGGGTAGGACCATGTCCAGTGGTGTGTTTTGGGGTGTCTGTGGACTTATTATGATTTTAGGCGGCCTCTCTGCTAATGCGTGGGGTTGTGTTCCTGTCTTTGTCTTGCTAGTTGTTTGGCATAGTGTTGTGTCTAGCACTGTGGCTTGCTGGTTTTTGAGTGGAGCTGCGTCTTAGCGTTGAGATGGAGATCTGTGCGGGAGCTGGGAGGTCTCTGGTGGTCCAATGCCCTGAACTCAGCTCTCCCACCTCAGAGGCACAGGCCTGACTCCCAGTCAGAGCACCAAGACCCTGTCAGCCACATGGCTCAGAAAAAAGAAAGTTATTAAAAATTAAAATTAAAAAGTAGTAAGAAAAAACAAAAGAAAGAGAGCCACTCAAACCAAAAAAGAAGAAATCCACCAAGTGTTTAAAAAAAAAAAAAGGACAGACAGAATCCTAGGACAAATGGTAAAAGCAAAGCTATACAGACAATATCACACAAAGATGCATATACATATGCAATCAATCACAAAAAATATATATATTGTTGCTCCCAAAGTCCACCTCCTCAATTCGGGATGATTCGTTGTCTATTCATGTATTCCACAGATGCAGGGTACAGCAGGTTGATTGTGGAGATTTAATCTGCTGCTCCTGAGGCTGCTGCGAGAGATTTCCCTTTCTCTTCTTTGTTCTCACAGCTCCTGGGGTTCAGCTTTGGATTGGCCCTGCCTCTGCATGTAGGTCACCTGAGGGCATCTGTTCTTCACTCAGACAGGATGGGGTTAAAGGAGCAGCTGATTAGGGGGCTCTGGATCACTCAGCCCTGGGGGGAGGGCAGAAGCCAGCATGACATTGCAACAGCCTGAGGTGTACTGTGTGTTTTCCTGGGGAAGTTGTCCCTGGATCATGGGACCCTGGCAGTGGCAGGCTGCACAGGCTCCTGGGAGGGGAGGTGGGGAGAGTGACCTGTGCTTGCACACAGGCTTCTTCGTGGCTGCAGTAGCAGCCTTAGCATCTCCTGCCTCTCTCTGGTGTCTGTGCTGATAGACGCACTCGCACCCATCTCTGGAGCATGTTTAGGCGGTGCTCTGAATCCCCTCTCCTCATGCACCCCAAAACAATGGTGTCTTGCCTCTTAGGCAGGTCCAGAGTTTTTCCCAGACTCCCTCCTGGCTAGCTGTGGCACACTTGCCCCCTTCAGGCTGTGTTCACGCTGCCAACCCCAGTCCACTCCCTGGGATGGATCTGACCTCTGAAGCCCATCAAGCCTCTGCTCCCAGCCCCCGCCCCGCCATCTCTTGCCAGTGAAGGGGCTTCTAGTGTGTGGAAACTTTTCCTCCTTCACAGCTCCCTCCCACTGGTGCCAGTTCTCATCCCTATCCTATTGTCTGTCTTTTCTTTTGCCCTACCCAGGTACATGGGGAGTTTCTTGCCTTTTGGGAGGTCTGAGGTCTTCTGCCAGTGTTCAGTAGGTGTCCTGTCGGAGTTGTTCCACATGTTGTAGATGTATTTCTGATGTATTCGTGGGGAGGAAGGTGATCTCCAAGTCTTACTCCTCTGCCATCTTGAAGGTCTCCTCCATAGCTTACTTTAATCTCTGTAACAGTAACAGTTATAAAAAAAAAAAGAAAAGCTGGTATTCATGGGCGTGTGCCTTGAGTGTTACCGATACGAACATTCCTCTCCGCTAGATGATAAAGTCACCACTCTAGACTAAAAGGCCAGGGGCTCTCTGTCTTTTTTACATTTATACTGTAGCCCATTTCTAGTGCATAACATAACACATTAAAGATTGTCCTTGGAAGAGATATAAGTTGGTTATGGGAGATACCAAGGTAAGGCTCACACTCATTTAAGAGATGTTCAAATACAGTCAAGGCTTATTCACAGCACTGTGAAACACTTACTCCCCAAGACCCCTTATTTGTTGATAGCCAACAATTTCATACAATTCCAAAGGATCATCAAATGATCAAGCCTTTTTGCTTTTAAGTATTTTCTGACCTTAATATATTAAAAACCTATAAACCTTGACAACAGGAGGGGATTAATACAGATACAAGTCCTATATTTATTTCTACAGGTAGAGTTGCCAGGCAACCATCACATTATAACACACAGGACTGTCATTATGGATCCATCTTCTCCTGTAACTCCTCTACTGCCAAAATGAAAAGCAATGCAGACAACAATGTCGCTTAAAAGGATCCATCCTCCAGGCACGACTGGATAAAATCTTCTGTTGAAGAAATATTCCAGAATATTCTGGAGCTGGCAAAAGTGATGCCATGCTTTTGGAATAGTAGTCCTTCTCAGTATAGAAAATGCACTTACACTGAGAGAAAACTGTGAGTAAAAGATAATTCAGAGTATTAAACTTTGAAGAAGTTATCAATGTAAATTATTTATCATAAATTAATATAAGATACCAGGGGTCCTAAGTTTACAGCAGAATAGGTGCTGTCTTATTCATACTCTGGTTACTGCTCAGCTTTCCTCCATGGTAATTTCATCCATACCACTCACAGGATGACAGTTTTATATCATAAGAGGTCCCTTGGTAGTGGATATTAATTTATAATAGAGGGGAACAGCAGGGAGAATTTCTTGTGTGCTCCTTGCCAGTAAAACACACAAACTGCTCCCTTGATGAACATATGGTTATATATTAAAACATTAGTGATGGCACTAGCATTAATAAGAGATATAACAATACAACCATATACTGTATATATTAATAATCCACAGAAAATATTATAGATCCTAAAGAAAAGCTCCCAGGATAAATTGTGTTTATTCTTTCTTGTGGTTTAAAAACACATAATCTTCAAAAATATGTAATGCTTCCACAATGGACCTTACAATTATCTGAGGTCAAATATCTGAGCTATTATTTTTTTTCTAATGAAGCATAAACAATAAGATCTTTATTGTTGTCTCTAGACCATAACAGAACTGCCAGTAACTAAGGGATGAAATAAATGTTTCCAAAATTAGAAAAAGCATCAAGCTAGATTAGTGGTTTCTATAGTTCCTTAAATGACACATATTCCACATGAAAAATATTTTCAACATGTTTCCTCAAATAAAAATATATCTACATAAGGCAATTAAGAAACACTAATTAGGATCTATCTAATGTAGGGGACTTCTGCATTGTGAGCAAGAGCTAACCACAATCCTGTATAAAACTAACATTTAAAGAATCTATTCCTTATTATTCAAGGACTTTGAAATAGTTTGCTAAAATAGCTTTTCAAATGGGAAGATACCATTTCTGTTTAGGAGCTCAAAAAGCACTAATTCCAAGGTAGAACTTAAATGGCATATGAAAGGACACATAACAAAATAGTGGTGTAGTCTAGAACAAACCAGGTATATACACGTCATTCAAGGCAAGCTGTACCTTCAGTAATGAGCTAGAGTCATTGTCATCTTTCTAGAGAGTAATATCTTATTTGTCACAGCAGCTATTTTCTTCTTCTTTTTTTTTTTTTTAGGTATAATTGACCCTACATTATATTAGTGATTCCATACTTGCAGATATTGGGAAATGAGCCCCCAAAATAAGTCTAGTTAACATCTGTCATCATACAGTTATGAACTTTTTTTCCTGCGATGAGAACTTCTAAGATTCTCATAGCAACTTTCAAATATGCAGTACAGTATTATTAACTATAGTCACCATGCTATACATTACATCTGCATGATTTATGTTACTACAGGAAGTCTGTATGTTTTGACCCCCTTCACGCATTCCCCCCACCTCTGGCAACTACCAGTCCCTATATCTAAGAGCTTGGTTTGTGTTATTTTATTGGAGTGTAGCTGATTTACAGTGTTGTGTTAGTTTCAGGTGAACAACAAAGTGATTCAGTTATACATGTATCCATTCTATTTCAGATTCTTTTCTCATATAGGTTATCAACAGAATATTGAGTAGAGTTCCATGTGCTATACAATAGGTCCTTGTTGGTTATCTATCTTATACATAGTAGTGTGTGTGTTAATCCCAAATTCTTGACTTATCCCTCCCCTCCCCCATGTTTCCCCTTTGGTAACCATAAATTTGTTTTTGAAGTCTGTTTTGTACATAAGTTCATTTGTATCATTTTTTTTTAAAGTGATATCATATGATATTTGTCTTTGTCTGACTTACTTCACTTGGTATGATAATCTCTAGGTCCATCCACATTGCTGCAAATGGCACTGTTTCACTCTTTTTTTATGGCTCAGTAATATTCCATATATACCACATCTTCTTTATCCATTCCTCTGTTGATGGACATTAAGTTGCTTTCATGTCTTGGCTCTTGTAAATAGGGCTTCAGTGAACACTGGGGCACGTGTATCCTTTCAAACCATGGTTTTCTCCAGATATATGCCCAGGAGTGGGATTGCTGGATGATATGGTTACTCTAGTTTTAGTTTTTTAAGGAACCACCGTACTGTTCTCCATAGTGATTATACCAATTTACATTCCCACCAACAGTGTAGGAGGGTTCCTGTTTCTCCACACCCTCTCCTTCATTTATCGTTTGTAGGCATTTTGATGATGGCCGTTCCGACTGATGTGAGTTGATACCTCACTGTAGTTTTGATCTGCATTTCTCTGTTAGTGATGTTGAGCATCTTTTTCATGTGCCCTTTGGCCATCTATATGTCTTCTTTGCAGAAATGTCAATTTGGATCATCTGCCCATTTTTTGATTGGGTTGTTTTTTGACATAGACCTACGAGCTGTTTGTAGATTTAGGAGATTAATCCCTTATCGGTCACTTGGTTTGGAAATATTTTCTCACATTCTGTGGGTTGTCTTTTCTTTTTTTTTTATGGTTTTCCTTGCTGAGTAGAAGATGTTGAGCTTAATTACGTCCCATTTGTTTATTTTTGCTTTTATATTCATTACTGTAGGAGGTGGATCAAAAAACAAATATTGCTGCGATTTATATCAGAGTGTTCTACCTGTGTTTTCCTCTAAGAAGAGTTTTATAGTTTTGGGTCTCACATATAGCTCTGGGATTTGCTTTTAGTTTATTTTGGGATATGGTGTTTGTTAGAGAATTTCTAATTTCATTCTTTTACATGTACCTGTCCAGTTTTCCCAGCACACTTGCTGAAGAGGCTGTCTTTTCTCCATTGTATATTCTTGCCTCCTTTGTCAAAGAGAAGGTGACCATGTGTGCGTGGGTTTTTCTCTGGGCTTTCTATCCTGTTCCATTGATCTATATTTCTGTTTTTGTGCCAATACCATACTGTCTTGATTACTGTAGCTTTGTAGTACAGTCTGAAGTCAGGGAGCCTGATTTCTCCAGCTCTGCTTTTCTTTCTCAAGATTGCTTTGGTTATTCGGGGTCTTTTGTGTCTCCATACAAATGGTAAAAAAATTTTGTTCTACTTCTGTGAAAAATGCCATTGGTAATTTGATTGATAGGGATTGCACTGAATCTGTAGATTGCCTTGGGTAGTATAGTGATTTTGATAATGTTGATTCTTCCAATCCAAGAACATGGTATAGCTGTCCATCTGTATTTCTTTCATCAGCATCTTATACTTTTTGGAGTACAGGTCTTTTGTCTCCTTAGGTTTAGTCCTAGGTATTTTATTCTTTTTGATGTGATGGTAAATGGGATTGTTTATTTCATTTCTCTTTGTCATCTTTTGTTGTTAGTGTACAGAAATGCAACAGATTTCTGTGTATTAATTTTGTATCCTGCAACTTTACCAAATTGAGCTCTACTAGTTTTCTGGTAGCATATTTAGGATTTTATATGTATCTTATCATGTCATCTACAGACAATGACAGTTTTACTTTTTTATTTCTTTTTCTTCTCTGAATGCTGTGGCTAGGACTTCCAAAAAAAAGTATGTTGAATAAAAGTGACGATAAGTGGACATGCTTGTCATGTTCCTGATCTTAGAGGGAATGCTTTCAGCTTTTCACTGTGGGTTTGTCATACATGGTCTTTATTATGTTGAGGTAGGTCCCCTCTATGCCCACTTTCTGCAGTTTTTATCATAAATGGGTGTTGGATTTTGTCAAAAGATTTTTTTGCATCTATTGAGATGATCATGTGGTTTTCAGTTTATTAATATGTTGTATCACACTGATTTGCAGGTATTGAAAAAGTCTTGCATCCTTGGGATAAATCCCACTTGATCACGGTGTATGATCCTTTTAATGTATTGTTGGATTCGGTTTGCTAGTTTTTTGTTGAGTAGAGTATTTTGGCCTATAATTATTTTCTTGTGTGTGGTATCTTTGGTGGCTTCACAGAATGAGCTTTGAGTGTTCCTTCTTATTCTGCAGTTTTCTGGACTATTTTGAGAAGGATGGGTATTTACTCTTCTCTAAATGTTTGACAGAATTCACCTGTGAAGCCATCTGGTCCTGGGCTTTTTGTTTGTTGGAAGATTTTTAATCACAGTTTCAATTTCAGTGCTTGTGATTGGGCTGTTCAGATTTTCTATTTCTTCCTAGTTCAGTTCTTGGAAGGTTGTACCTTTCTAAGAATTTGTCCATTCCTTCCAGGTTGTTCATTTTATTGGCATAGAGTTGCACAGCTCCCTCCCTGGGGTGCAGGCTGCATCCCAACTGCTTTTTCTTTTTCCCTTTGTCCTACTCCATTACATATTACATGGAGGATTTCTTGCCCTTTGAGGTCTTCTGCTGGTGTTCAGTAGGTGTTATGTGAATTGTTCCACTTGTAGATATATTATTTTTTGCGGAGCGCGGGCCCAGCCGCTCCGTGGCATGTGGGATCTTCCCGGACCGGGGCACGAACCTGTGTCCCCTGCATCGGCAGGCGGACTCTCAACCACTGTGCCACCAGGGAAGCCCCTAGATGATGTATTTTTAATGTTTTTGTGGGAGAAGGTGAGCTCCACGTCCTAGTCCTCTGCCATCTTGATCCTGTCCTGCTGTTACTGTTTTTAGATCCCACGTATAAGTGAGATCATACAGTATTTGTTGTTTTACTTTAGCATAATGCCTTCAAGGACCATCCATGTTGTCACAAATGGCACATTTCATTCTTTTATGGATTAATAGTATTGCATTACATACCTATATATATATACACACACATACATACACCATGTCTTGGCAATTGTAAATAATGTTGCGATGAACGTGGAAGTGCATCTGTCTTTCAATTTTTTGGATAAATACCCAGAAGTGGAATTGACGGGTCGTATAATAGGTCTATTTTTAAGGAACCTCCATACTGTTTCGCATAGTGGCTGCACCAATTTATATTACCACCAACAGCGCACAAAGGTTTGTTCCCTTTTCTCCACATCCTCGCCAACACTTGTTATTTCCTGGTTTTTAATAATAAATTATTAATAGCCATTCTCACAGGTATGAGCTGATATCTCATTGTGGTCCTGGGGGCATAGGAGGGAGGCTGGGGAGATCAGGAGGGGCCCTCTGGGAGGAGCAGAGGGCACACCTGAGCTGCTTCTGTTGAACCTGAATCCCACCCCCCACAGTCCCCAGGGCCTTTTCCAGCCCTGTGGGTCCTAAGCATAGGCCCTGCCCAAATGTCACCCTTGCTTACGCCCTCCTCTTTTTCTAACATATCTGTTAGTTTCCTAGTCTAATTTTACTTTGTTATTGTTCTTCCTTTTGCGTTCCCCAAGCAGCTTGCGGGATCTTGGTTCATGACCTGGGGATCAGGCCGAAGGTCCTGCAGTGGGACTCCAAGTCTGAACCGCTGACTAACACAAACAGAAAACCTCAGACACCGGGGAGTATTCATTGATTCATTGGAGTGAGGTCTCATGGAGGTCCTCATCTCAGCCCCAAGACCCAGCTCTACCCAACAGCCTACAAACTCCAGTGTTGGAAGCCTCAGGCCAAACAACCAGTAAGACAGGAACACAATCTGACTCATTAAAAAACAAACAAAAAATGAGACAGCAAAAAAATATGTCACAGATGAAGGAGCAAGGTAAAAACCTACCAGAGCAAATAAATGAAGAGGAAACAAACAGGCAATCTACCTGAAAAAGAATTCAGAGTAAAACAGTAAAGATGATCCAGAATCTCAGAAATAAAATGGAGTCACAGATGATTGAGAAAATACAAGAAATGTTCAACAGAGATGAACAACACAATAACTGAAATGAAAAGAATTGAAGACAATCTCAGAGACCTCTGGGACAACACTTGAATTATAGTGTTGTCCAGAATTATAGTGGGTCCCAGAAGAAGAAGAGAAAAAGAAAGGGTCTGAGAAAATAGTTGAAGAGATTATAGTGGAAAACTTCCCTAACGTGGGAAAGGGAATAGTCACCGAAGTCCAGGAAGCACAGAGAGTCCTATACAGGATAAACCCACCAAGACACACACATTAAAGTAAAAGCAGCAAGGGAAAAAACAAAATATACAAAGGACTCCCCGTAAGGTTATCAGCTGGTTTTTCAGCAGAAACTCTTCAGGCCAGGAGGGAGTGGCAGGATATATACTTAAAGTGAAGAAAGAGAAAAACCAATATTCCTCTACCCAGCAAGGCTCTCATTCAGATTTGATGGAGAAATGAAAACCTTTACAGACAAGCAAAAGCTGAGAGAGTTCAGCACCACCAAACCAGCTTTACAACAAATGCTAAAGAAACCTCTCTAGGCAGGAAACACAAGAGAAGAAAAAGACCCACAAACCCAAAACAAGAAAATGGTAATAGGAACATACATACCGATATGATGGATTAAATGCCCCAACCAAAAGACACAGACTAGCTGAATGGATACAAAAACAAGACCCATATACATGTTGTCTACAAGCGATCCCCTTCAGACCTAGGGACACATACAGACAAAGTGAGGGGATGGAATAAGATATTCCATGCAAATGGAAATCAAAAGAAAGCTGGAGTACCAATACTCGTATCAGATAAAATACACTTTAAAATAAGGACTGTTACAAGAGGTAAGGAGGAACACTACATGATCAAAGGATCAATCCAAGAAGAAGATACATCAATTATAAATGTTTTTGCAGCCAACATAGGAGCACCTCAATACATAAGGCAGATGCTAACAACCATGAAAGGAAAAAGCGACAGTAACACAATAATAGCAGGGGACTTTAACACTCCCCTTACACCAATGGATAGATCATCCAAACCGAAAATTAAAAAGGAAACACAAGCTTTAAATGACACCATAGACCACCTAGAATTAATTTATATTTATAGAACATTCCACCCAAAAGTGGCAGAATACACCTTCTTCTCAAGTGCACACGGAATATTCTCCAGGATCCATCACATCTTGGGTCACAAATCAAGCCTCGGAAAATTTAAGAAAATTGAAATCGTATCAAGCATCTTTTCTGACCACAACACCATGAGATTGGAAATCATTATAGGAGAAAAACTGTAAAAAACACAAATACGTGGAGGCTGAACAGTGTGCTACTAAATAACAAAGAAAGAGAGCACTGAAGAAATCAAAAACTACATAGAAACAAATGATAATGAAAACACAATGACCCAAAACCTATGGGACGCTGCAGAAGCAGTTCTAAGAGGGAAGTTTATAGCAATTCAGTCTCTCCTCAAGAAAAATCTCAAATAAACAATCTAACCCTACACTTAAAACAACTAGAGAAAGAACAAAGAAAACCCAAAGTCAGTAGAAGGAAAGAAATCATAAAGATCAGAGCAGAAATAAATGAAATAGAAACAAAGAAAACAATAGCAAAGATCAATAAAACTAAAAGCTGGTTCTTTGAGAAGATAAACAAACTTAATAAACCCTTAGCCAGACTCATCAAGGAAAAAAAGGGAGAGGACGCAAATCAAGTTAGTTAGAAACGAACAAGGAGAAATCACAACTGACACTGCAGAAATACAAGGGATTATAAGAGAATAGTACAACCAACTCTATGCCAATAAAATGGACAAATTCCTAGAAAGGTACAATTTTCCAAGACTGAACAGGAAGAAATAGAGAATATGAACAGACCAATCACAAGTAATGAAACTGAAACTGATTAAAAATCTTCCAACAAACAGAGGCCCAAGACCAAATGGCTTCAGTGGCGAATTCTATCAAACATTTAGAGAAGAGCTAATGCCGATCCTTCTCAAACTCTTCCAAAAAACTGCAGAGGGAGAAACACTCCCAAATTCATTCTACAAAGCCACCATCACCCTGATACCAAAAAAAGAGAAAATTATCGAACAATATCACTGATGAACATAGATGCAAAACTCCTCAACAAAATACTAGCAAACAGAACCCAACAACACATTAAAAGGATCATACACCATGATCAAGGGGGATTTATCCCAGGATGCAAGGATTCTTCAGTATACGCAAATCAATCAGTGTGATATGCCACATTAACGAATCAAGGAATAAAAACCATATGATCCTCTGAACAGATGCAGAAAAAGCTTTTGACAAAATTCGACACCAATTTATCATAAAAACCCTTCAGAAAATGGGCATAGAGGGAACCTACCTCAACATAATAAAGGCTATATATGACAAACCCACAGCCAACATCATTTTCAATGGTGAAAAACTGAAACCATTTCCTCTAAGATCAGGAACAAGACAAAGATGTCCACTCTTGCCACTCTCATTCAACATAGTTTTGGCAGTCCTATCCACCACAATCAGAGAAGAAAAGGAATACAAATTGGAAATGAAGTAAAACTGTCACTGTCACTGTTTGCAGATGACATGATATTATACATAGAAAACCCTAAAGGTGCCACCAGAAAATTACTAGAACTAATCAATGAATTTGGTAAGGTCGCAGGATACAAAGTTAATGCACAGAAACCTCTGGCATTCCTATACACCAACAACAAAAAATCAGGAATTAAGGAAACAATCCCATTTACCATCGCAATGAAAACAATAACATACCTAGGAATAAACCTGGCTAAGGAGGCGAAAGACTTGTACTCAGAAAACCATAAAACACTGATGAAAGAAATCAAAGATGACATAAACAGATGGAGAAATATACCATGTTCTTGGACTGGAAGAATCAATGTTGTGAAAATGACTATACTACCCAAAGCAATCAACAGATTCAGTGCAATCCTTATCAAACTACCAATGGCATTCTTCACAGAATTAGAACAAAAAATTTTTGGAAACACAAAAGACCCTGAATAGCCCAAGCAATCTTGAGAAGAACAACGGACTTGGAAGAATCAGGCTCCCTGAGTTCAAACTACATCACAAAGCTACAGTAAGCTACAGTGATTGAGACAGTATAGTACTGGCACAAAAAGAGAAGTATAGATCAGTGGTACAGGATAGAATGCCCAGAGATTAGCCCACGCACATATGGTCAGCTAATATACAACAAAGGAGGCAAGAACGTACAATGGAGAAAAGACAGCCTCTTCAATAAGTGGTGCTGCAAAAACTGGACATCTACATGCAAAAGAATGAAGTTAGAACACTACCTAACACCATACACAAAAATAAACTCAAAATGGATTAAAGAGTTTAAATGTAAGACCAGACACTGTAAAACTCTTAGAGGAAAACATAGGCAGAACACTCTGTGATACAAATCACAGCAAGATCCTTTTTGACCCACCTCCTAGAGAAATAAAACAAAAATAAACGAATGGGACCTAATGAAACTTCAAAGCTTTTGCACAGCAAAGGAAACCATAAACAAGACAAAAAGATGACCCTCAGAATGGGAGAAAATATTTGCAAATGAAACAACAAACAAAGGATTAATCTCCAAAATATACAAACAGCTCATGGAACTCAATATCAAAAAAACAAACAATCCAATTAAACAATGGGCAGAGGACCTAAATAGACATTTCACCAAAGAAGACATACAGATGGGCAAGAGGCACATGAAAAGATGCTCAACATCACTAATTAGTAGAGAAATGCAAATCAAAACTACAATGAGGTATCCCCTCATGCCAGTCAGAATGGCCATTTTCAAAAAATCTAGAAACAATAAATGCTGGAAAGGGTGTGGTGAAAAGGGAACCCTCCTGCACTGTTGGTGGGAATGCAAATTGATACAACCACTATGGAGAACAGTATGGAGGTTCCTTAAAAAACTACAAATAGAACTACCATATGACCCAGCAATCCCACTACTGGGCATATACCCTGAGAAAACCATAATTCAAAAAGAGACATGCGAGATTAGAGACAAGATGGCGGAAGAGTAAGACGCGGAGATTACCTTCCTCCCCACAGATACACCAGAAATACATCTACACGTGGAACAGCTCCTGCAGAACACCTACTGAACGCTGGCAGAAGACCTCAGACCTCCCAAAAGGCAAAAAACTCCACACTTACCTGGGTAGGGCAAACAAAAAAAAAGAAAAAACAGAGACAGAAGGATAGGAACGGGACCGGCACCAGTGGGAGGGAGTTGTGAAGCAGGAACGGTTTCCACACACTGAGAAGCCCCTTTGCGGGCAGAGACTGCAGGGTGGCGGAGGTGGGAAGCTTCGGAGTCTCGGAGGAGAGTGCAGCAACGGGGGCACGGAGGGCAAAGCAGAGAGATTCCCGCACGGAGGATCACTGCCGACCAGCACTCACAAGCCCGAGAGGCTTGTCTGCTCCCCAGCTGGGGCGGGCGGGGCTGGGAGCTGAGGCTCGGGCTTCAGTCAGAGCGCAGGGAGAGGACTGGGGTTGGCGGCGTGAACACAGCCTGCAGGCGGTTAGTGCACCACGGCTAGCCAGCAGGGAGTCCGGGAAAAAGTCTGGACCTGCCGAGGAAGCAAGAGACTTTTTCTTCCCTCTTTGTTTCCTGGTGCGCAAGGAGAGGGGATTGGGAGCGCTGCTTAAAGGAGCTCCAGAGAGGGGCGTGAGCCGCGGCTACCAGCGCAGACCCCAGAGACGGGCCTGAGACACTAGGGCTGCTGCTGCAGCCACCAGGAAGCCTGTGTGCGAGCACAGGTCACTCTCCACACCTCCCCTCCCAGAGCCTGTGCAGCCCGTCAACGCCAGGGCCCCATGATCCAGGAACAACTTCCGTGGGAGAACGCACAGCGCGCCTCAGGCTGGTGCAACGTCCCGCTGGCCTCTGCCGCCGCAGGCTCACCCCGCACTCCGTGTCCCTACCTCTCCCCAGCCTGAGTGAGCCAGAGCCCCAGAGTCAGCTGCTCCTTTAACCCCATCCTGTCTGAGCAAAGAACAGATGCCCTCCAGCAACCTACACGCAGAGGCGGGGCCAAATCCAAAGCTAAGCCCCAGGAGCTGTGCGAACAAAGAAGACAAATGGAAATCTCTCCCAGCAGCCTCAGGAGCAGCGGATTAAATCCCCACAATCAACTTGATGTACCCTGCATCTGTGGAATACATGAATAGACAACGAATCATCCCAAATTGAGGAGGTGCACTTTGAGAGCAAGATTTTTTTTTTTCCCCCTTTTCCTCTTTTTATGAGTGTGTATGTGTATTCTTCTCTGTGAGATTTTGTCTGTATAGCTTTGCTTTCACCATTTGTCCTAGGGTTCTATCTGTCTGGGGTTTATTTAACTTTAAAAACATTTTTTTTCTATCTTATTTTTCATTTTAATAACCTTATTTTATTTTATCTAACATTATTCTATTTTATCCTTTCTTCCTTCTTTCCTCCCTCCCTCCCTCCCTGTCTCCCCCTCTCTCTCTCTTTCTTTCTTCCTTCCTACTTTTTCTCCCTTTTATTCTGAGCCATGTGGATGAAAGGCTCTTGGTGCTACAACCAGGAGTCAGTGCTGTGCCTCTGAGGTGGGAGAGCCAACTTCAGGACACCGGTCTACAAGAGACCTCCCAACACCACATAATATCAAATGGCAAAAATCTCCCAGAGATCTCCATCTCAAGACCAGCACCCAGCTTCACTCAAAGATCAGCAAGCTACAGTGCCCGACACCCTATGCCAAACAACTAGCAAGACAGGAACACAACCCCACCCATTAGCAGGGAGGCCACCTAAAATCATAATAAGGCCACACACCAAAACACACCACCTGACATGGACCTGCCCACCAGAGAGACAAGATCCAGCCTCATCCATCAGAACACAGGCACTAGTCCCCTCCACCAGGAGGCCTACACAACCCACTGAACCAACTTTAGCCACTGGGGACAGACACCAAAAACAACGGGAACTACGAACCTGCAGCCTGCAAAAAGGAGACCGCAAACACAGGAAGATAAGCAAAATGAGAAGACAGAAAAACACACAGCAGATGAAGGAGCAAGATAAAAACCCACCAGACCTAACAAATGAAGAGGAAATAAGCAGTCTATCTGAAAAAGAATTCAGAATAAAGATAGTAAAGATGATCCAAAACCTTGGAAATAGAATTAACAAGGACCTAGAAGAACTAAAGATGAAACAAGCAACAATGAACAACACAATAAATGAAATGAAAAATACTCTAGATGGGATCAATAGCAGAAGAACGGATAAGTGACCTGGAAGATAAAATAGTGGAAATAACTACTGCAGAGCAGAATAAGGAATAAAGAATGAAAAATACTGAGGACAGTCTCAGAGACCTCTCGGACAACATTAAACGCACCAACATTCGAATTATAGGGGTTCCAGAAGAAGAAGAGAAAAAGAAAGGGACTGAGAAAATATTTGAAGAGATTATAGGTGAAAACTTCCCTAATATGGGAAAGGAAATAGTTAATCAAGTCCAGGAAGCACAGAGAGTCCCATACAGGATAAATCCAAGGAGAAACACGCCAAGGCACATACTAATCAAACTATCAAAAATTAAATACAAAGAAAACATAT
>RJWK010049456.1:0-16611 GCA_004363435.1 Platanista minor | reverse complement strand
TCCCTATCCCACCCATCCAGGTGGTCACAAAGCACCAAGCTGATCTCCTTGTGCTATGCGGCTGCTTCCCACTAGCTATCTATTTTACATTTGGTAGTGTATATATGTCCATGCCACTCTCTCACTTTGTCACAGCTTACCCTTCCCCCTCCCCATATCCTCAAGTCCATTCTCTAGTAGGTCTGTGTCTCTATTCCCGTCTTACCCCTAGGTTCTTCATGACATTTTTTTTTCTTCTTCTTAGGTTCCATGCATATGTGTTAGCATACGGTATTTGTCTTTCTCTTTCTGACTTACTTCGCTCTGTATGACAGGCTCTAGATCCATCCACCTCACTTCAGATAACTCCATTTCGTTTCTTTTTATGGCTGAGTAATATTCCATTGTATATATGTGCCACAGCTTCTTTATCCATTCATCCAGTGATGGACACTTAGGTTGCTTCCGTGTCCTGGCTATTGTAAATAGAGCTTCAAGGAACATTTTGGTACATGACTCTTTTTGAATTATGGTTTTCTCAGGGTATATGCCTAGTAGTGGGATTGCTGGGTCATATGGTAGTTCTATTTGTAGTTTTTTAAGGAACTTTTTTAAAAGCTCTCCTTCTCCTGCTTCCCTATCATTGTGTCATTCATCCAATGTTGACATTAAGACAAAAAAGATTATTTGAAAGATGAGATTAGTTGAATATTATCAAAACAAACCATACCCTACAATTTTCATCAGTTGGTGGCCTTTTTACCATCCCTTGTTTAACTGGAGGAAGTTCATGATGTTCTTTCTCAAATTATATACATGCATCACTTTTAGGAGGTGCCTTCCTGTCCTGGACATACATTTGATACATAATATTAAAATAACACATTGATTCTGAATGTAAATACAACCTGGGTATCTGCAGGAGATTGGCTCCAGGACCCCCGAGGATCTCAGAATCCTCACATACTCGAGACCCTTGTATAAAATGGCATAGCGTTTGCCATGCATCCTCCCCTAAACTGTAAATCATCTCTAGATTACTTACAATACGTATTACAGTGTAAATGCTCTGTAAATACTTGCAAACATATGGCAAATTCAAGTGTTGCCTTTTGGAACTTTCTGGAAGTTTTTTTTTCCTGAATATTTTCAGTCCATGGGGGATGGGGAACCTGCAGATATGGAGAGCCAATTGTATTCTTACAACCAAAACCAAACAAAATATGAACCACTTGAAATGCATATAAATATAGGTAAATTATTTTACCTGAGCAGAGAGAAAAAGTGTCTCAGAGATTTTTCCTTCATCGTTTTTCTTCTTTTTTCCTTCTCTCTCCAGGTTTCCATTATAAGCCGTAAAAACCTAGGAATCTGCCTTGAAAACGGACTCACTGTAGCAAAATTACTGGATGATACAGAATGCATTCCATGCTTATTTTTTTCTCCTATATTTTGTATTCCTCAGATTTATCCTCAAGTGTTTTATAGACCATAAATAATTTTCATTCATTTAAAAAGTTTTGGTTATTCCTGATCACTTGGGCAGTACAAGAAAATCTAGCTTCTGAATATTGGCCACCTTTATGCTGCATATGGTTCCTGGGATATAGTATCTAAGAGCTCTATAAAGTGCCATTTTCGTTAGGTATGGAGTATTGATATCTAGGGAATAGGCTTTATTTAGCAATTAGAATTGTGTGGAGATAATGATCAAAGTAACACGATGTTTGGATGCAATGCAGAATAAAAGAATATAAGAAGTAGCTTTTTTTTTGGTTCATTAGTGTATGATATATTAAAAGACAGACATTTGCTTTTTACTATTCAAGGAAAGAAAAAAAAATCACAACCATGAAATATTTTTAAAAAACCGAAAAACCTGGAACAGTTGAAATATGTAACAAACTACCAGGACTGTAGAGGTTTTACGTATCCTTACACGCCCTCCTGGGAAGACTGGCCTAGATGTCGTTCACTAACACCGTCGCTGCCATTGCCTCCTCAATAGCAAGGCTTTCTGAAGCCTCTGGGCATTGGACCATTTAATTAGTATTTACTAGCAAAAATTTAATTCTGTGAAGTTTTAACTAAAGTCTGTGCAAAATCAAGTGAAAATCGAAAAACTGAAAATGAAAAATTTTGTATCCCTTCTCTTATTTTACATTTACTTATAAAGCCGAGGGGAATGCAGTTGGAAAGATGTTTATATACATGATGCTGCCATCATTTTCTCCAGCTGTAAGACTGATCATAGCAGCATATGTTGGCAACCTCTCAAAAATATTTTGTGTATCTGGCAATAAATAGATTAATTGGGCATGAAGTTGATAAAGGAGTTCTTCATCCAACTATTTGGTTCTACACATTTGTTAATGACACATGGGCATTGGATTCCTTTTGTGCCAGACCTTTAAACCCCTCTTCAAGAAATATGGAATTTTTTTCCATCTTCTAACCTCATGGAAATGCCTCTTTTCCCATACTAGTTAGTTAACATAAATATCAGTCATGCTGTATATATAAATAATATCCTTTCAGCCTGACTTCCTGTTATTTTTCATTGTATGAATCTGACGTTTTTGGCATTTTAGTGTGATGTTTGTTTAGGAAAGAAATCTGTGGGTGACTTGAGAAAAATCGTTAATCCATTCTTTTCTGGCTTCTGTTTGCCTTATCTTTTGAGATAGTCTTTAAAGTTGGGCAATATTCAGGAAGCTTTTTAGACTAGTTTCTCAGAGCAGATTTGGGTTTTTCATTTTGAGAAAGATCTTTAGTTTCATAAAGTTTTTGGACTGTATGAACTTAAGTAAAAGATAATTAAGTTTTGGGAAAATGATAATCTAGAAAGAAACAAAACCCTGAAGGATGTAGTCATTTTGGAAAATTGGGGAAAGGAAGAATAACAGGACTTTGAATGTGCAGGATGAAATGAATGAGAAAAAGTCTTTATTTAAATAGGCAAGGACAGACCAAACGGAGATCCTAGCCTTAAATCAAATTCCAGAGGGTGGTTTCAATATCCAAAGTTTAGGTATTGTTGATTTACCGTAAATGCTATATTTTTCTTTGTCTGCCCTGTGATTTTGCTTCATGTTTTAAAAAGTTTTTAATGGTAGCTTTAAAGAAAAAAAACAGTATATTTTTACTTGAAAATCAGGCAAATGGGCAACATTTGCCATATTTTTATTTTATAAATGTTTATTTTTCTATCATACAATGATCAGTTCTTCTTTTCAAATTCTACATTTCTCTTGCCTCTCATGTATTACTTCATCCAGTCATATTTATTATTGTAAAATGCTAACTGGATATATTTTACTCAAAAAAAAATGTCAGGTCAGTTAACACGTGACCAGGATGTTAGTGTTTCAGCTGTCTTAGTGACTGACCAAAGGTGGTATTTCCCTCATGACACACAAATTCAGCATCTGTATTGAAAATTTGTTATTTTTTTTTAAGGTTTTTAAAAGATTAGAATTTTAAAATATTTTAATTTAATTTAATTTTTTTTTGTAAAGCAAACACTTTAAGGAGTATCAGAATAATTCTTTCCCTGTGAGTAAGGAGACAGATCAAATTCAACCGGTTGAATTCCTCTTACTCTCATTCAATTAGTGTAATTGTTATCTTTGAGACTATAGAAGCAACTAACAATTGTATTTTAAGAAACTGCCAAACATTCTTCACTGTGTTTTCTGCTTTTCACTTTGTCATTTTTATATAAATATGGAAGCATTTATTTTGTTTCTGTTCCTACTGCTGGAACACACACAATTTAATTTTTAGGCCCACAATGTATTATGCTTTAATGTTGTGATGTAAACTAATACTTCTGGCCTTGGAAAATCTTTCTGATTCCATACCTCTGTTCTGTGGAGACCAGGCCTCATTAACATCAGTAACACTGAATGAGCACAGTGTGTTGTGGAGCCTTATCATAAGGCTACTGGACATGCACACCCCATTGCCCCAACCTAACTTTTTGTAAGTCATTGCCTGGAAGCAAGGTTAGATAAGGGTAAGATTAAATGTTCTGAGTTGAAAATAATTTGACTCTACTGTCTAACCATTGTTAGACATAATTTTATTGGGAGACTGGACGTTTGCTACACATGCTTAAAATAACACTGCAATTTTTAGAAGGTGACTTTGCATACAAAGTCTTGGACTTACTATTTCCCAAGTGACTTTACAGCAACCAGCAACAGACTAATGAACTGCAGAAAAGACTATATGGTTTTTGATCATAGAGAAACATCTAAATTAGAAAAGGTACGGATAGATGCTCCCAGGAGGAAAACCTTTTTAGAATGGCAGTGGCCACTTGGATCTAGATCAACATATTCCATAATGTGTGAACTTGGGCCTTGTGTTCCACTGGACTCACGAGGAAATTAGGAGCCAGACCTGTTTTCCCCTTTTCTTCTCTACTGTGGCCCGCAGTGGGACTGGACCATGAATAAATCCGTTGCTGACATTGTCCGTACCTTTCGCACAATCTTGGGACTTTTCAGTATAAAACTAATTAACTTTCAACTGATTATTATTTTTCTCTACTACTGTCAAATGTTCTCTGAATTTTGTCTTGTGCCAAATTGCTCTTTGGAAACACCTGGTATAATATGGTGCATTCAGTTTACCACATAAGTGGTTAACACTCTAGGGCCCTGATTTTTAATGAGTGTTGTCTTTATATAAAAATCACGTTGGGGGGGTACCAAGATTTTTCATTTATTCAGTGATGATTTCCTTGAAAGATACCTGTGGTGATTGGCTGTGATATCCTCAGCCAAATAAAGGCATAAGACCCCTGTGTAAGCAGCTTTCTGAAGGACTGAGAGCAAAATAGAACTTGCACTCAAAGGCTTTTTTTCCCTTTTGGGAAAGCACTATTTGTGTTGGGGACGTTAATACAGAAAAGGGAATCCTTCAGGTAGATTTCACTGTTACATAGTGTGCCATATTCTGATAATACTGGCTTTTTAGAAACAAGCATACAGAAATCAAAACCTCTTTGAGCAAAAAGGAGAAGAAACGAAGACAAAAACAGATTTTTAGAGTACTTTGTCCATTGCTTACTGCTTAGAGTCAGAGAAAAGTTAGGTAAAATGATCCCATTTTTCCTTCTATCTGGTGGTGCCTGTGAGTCTTAAAGCCATAATTGCTTATCTTACTGGTGATAGGATCCTTTTTTCTCCCTAGTCCATAGTAGGTCATCCGGGCAGGGAGAAGCCAACTAGAGACTGGCTGATAATGCTGCACGGGGCACAGTGTCACCCAGAGTTCTCTGGGAAGAGTCTCTTTTATCCCTGAGGATACATTAGACTGTATGAGGTTGAGGCTGTTGTTACTCCTGCCATTACTCCTGCCATTACTCCTCAGGTTGAGGCTGTTGTTACTCCTGCCATTTAACTCTCATTAGAAATGCTGAGTTTATTTCTAGAGAAATCAAGAAGGAAAGGGTAAGGTAGGAAATCCTCACTTCTACAGAGTCACTTTTCTTAGGAGACCTGCACTGTATGCCAGCAACGTCTGTGAGGAGCAGTATTGCCTTAAATTAGTTTGATTCTGACCAAGGTCAGTGTACTATATTTCCTATATGTGAACGACTGTCAACTCTCCATTGAGATATAAAATTCACAGGTGAGCCCCAGACATCCTCATCATCAGAAGCTTTGAACATCCTCACACCAAGCTGTGAGTGACGTCCACACTGATAGGTATGTCATTCCACTTCAAATCGCCTCTCAATCTATGAATGAGCAGTGGCATGACCAAGAAGGCTGGTAGTAGGAGAGAGAGAATTTCCTGACCGGATTCTTCAGGTGATCACGTCCTAAATAATTGAGAGTTGACTGTGTGGAAGATATTTCCAAAGGCTCTCTTATGCAGTGTGAAGTCATTATGTTTTGTAAGAATTTCACCAACCCTCTTATGTATTAAAATGCATACATTAACAAAAAAAGAAAACCAAACAAAACAGAGACATTTACTCAAATGGGAGATTTGTTGATATGAAGAGTGTTTCTATTTTATTACTTTTAAGAGAAAATCAGAAACTTTTGCTATGGTAGGAGACACCAGAGTGTTTTTTAGGGTTGTATTTGATGCTACAAACCAGCACCATCATCTAAGTAATCATGTTGATTTGTGGAAATGTCTGGTCCTAAAAATCATTCTCTTTGCCCTTAAATATGTGTGAACACTGCCTAGGTATATGTTCCTAATAGACTTAAATGTTTTTGTGTATTCTCAGCAAACTAGAAAATTTTTCTCTCATCTTGAGTAATTTTTTCATAGCATAAGCCATTTCAGATAAGAACAGAATTAATTGTGTAACTTAGTGCCCCATGATTCATTGCTGAGTTTCGTATAGAAAGAATGGAAGAATTGAAAGACAGGGGTCAAGTGACGTTTCCTTCACAAAAGAGCAAGGATTAAGGAGAGCATAGAAGACAGTTGAGAGAATATACTATTACACATCATGTACTTAGGATAAGTTTTTGTTGCACTGAGTTTCAGACCATAATTGCTAAAAGAGTTTCTAACTGTTAAATTTAGTGAGAGGGTTTTTGATATCAGAATTTCTAAAATTTCTTATTGAATTAGCCTCTGAAATCCCTGTAGGCTATACCTTCACCTTTGCCATAAACTGAAAGCCAAATGCCCTTTCTCGGATATAGCTATATTTTTCACCTGCCTCTTAAAGGCAACCCAGTATTTAGTTCATGAAGTATTATGATAGCATATAAAAATGATGTTCCAAAATGAGAATTCTCTGTAATGCGGTTTTCCTTAAGAAGAATCCATCCCAACACACTCTTGTGTTTTGAAAGGTGCCGAACTATAAAGTATAGGAGTTTGTTCATATAAATCAAGTTGCTCAGGAAATCTGAGGTGGTGCTGTCATTTGTCTCAAAATCTGGAAAAGTATCCTCTTGAGAGAGGTAACTGCACAGTGCCCAGAGGTTTTGGATGCTTTGGTAAGAAGCCCTTTGACATTTGGAAAGTAGATGTTTAGAAAACAAGTGAGATGTTATCTCAAGTGCTCATCAGTTTGTAGCCAAGCCCCAGAGGGAAAGGCAGCTTTGAAATAGTTACTTCATGGAACTGAACAGAACCTTAATGGAATAGAGTTGCCAGTCTGAGGACAGAAAACAAGGAGGCCACCTCAAATCACAGGGCTCTCTAGAGATTAAGTGAAACTGTGAGGGACACTGGATGCCTTCAGGTGACTGATGTTGGGTACCAGTGGGTATGTGTGCACGCTTCTGGAAGAGGTTGATGGAAAGAGTCTGTTTCAATCCACCTTCATACAGCACAGGTTTCTCTGCTCATGACCTCATTGGAGCAAGTGAGAAACGTGGTGCTGGAGACGTCCTTGTGTCTTGGGCGGCTGAGGTGCTAACGTCATTCAGACTCCAGTGCTCAAGCCTCCCTTCAGTGCCAGTTACACATCTTCATTCATTCATCTATGCAAGCTGTGTTTCAGTGGTTCGTTTTTTACACCTTGTGACACATTGGATTCTTTCAATATCAGGTTTAACATTGATAATATGAATCATTTTAAACCAAAGTATTGTATAAAGTCCGTGTGCTTGTTTTCCTGAATGGATGGAGGCAAACACCAATCTTGTCCTTTTCTCTTAATACAGTCATCCATTTGTTACATTAATGGTCTCTGTCTCATGTTTTCTTTACCACATTCAAGGACTTGGGAAGATCTGGGAATATTCATTTGGTTTTTTTTTCTTTACAAAGTTAACCCTAATGTATCTTTGTTTAAGAACAGTAGCTTTTTATCTTATTCTGGTTACTGTAACCATGTATAACACTATACTGCCTAGTACATTAAAATTCTCAACAAGTACTCCCAAGTCTAAATCTGTTAGAAAAAAAAAAAAAAGACTCTGTTAGAGAAGTGGCTTTGTTTTGTGTGTGGTGATTGGTGGTTTGGTTCATGTATTTGAAAGAAAAACAGGTAAGTGGATGTTCACACAATAATCCGAATGATTAAAGGCTCCATGAGGCCAAAAACCACGTCTGCACCACACATGCACTCCATGGATGTTAAAAATAGACATTAATAATGACTACCATTTAACATTTTACCTTTATGAGGTGTTTCTTTATCTAATTTTCTTTACTAGACTAGCCATGATATGGAAACTGATTCTGCAGAAATTTAGCAGGTTACTTAAAAATAAGATACTATTTTCAATGACTGTTAAACTGATTTTTTTTTTCAATTGAAGTATAGTTGGTTAATTAATTTATTTTTTTACATCTTTATTGGAGTATAATTGCTTTACAATGGTGTTAGTTTCTGCTTTATAACAAAGTGAATCAATGATACATATACATATGTTCCCATATCTCCTCCCTCTTGCATCTCCCTCCCTCTCACCCTCCCTATCCCACCCATCCAGGTGATCACAAAGCACCGAGCTGATCTCCCTGTGCTATGTGGCTGCTTCCCACTAGCTATACACTTTACGTTTGGTAGTGTATATATGTCCATGCCACTCTCTCACTTTATCACTTTTAAAGAGGTAACTATTGGCTTGGCCACAAAGTTCGTTCGGGTTTTTCATGACGCTACGGACAAACCTGAATGAATTTTTTGGCCAAGCCAATATTTAGTTTCCCTCGGCCAGACTCAAGACCTCACTTCCTCCTCTGGCAAATATTACAGGGAATCTAAATGATCTCTGTTATGTATCTATACTGTTGTGAAAACGTGTTAAGGAAACCTAATCCGAAATTGGAGTTGGGAAGCCACGAAGGGAGGGCTCTCGCCCGTGCCACGCATTGCAGCTTGCGTAGTTCAGCAGGAGGAAGGGAGATTTCCTCTCTCACCTGGCAACAGTAAGCTGCCCCAGTCTTCAGCCAACGCGAAGCCGCCACCACTTCAAAATCTCATTCTCCTCCAGTGAACTTTTGTTCAAAACAGCCCTCCCCATTTGTTCTCCAGACTTGCTTATGGTTCAACATAGTTTGCTTGTCCCCAGTTGCAAGTCCTTTGCTTTTCCCATATAAACTAAATTTTGCTTAAGGAAAATTGCACTTTGCTCTGTTTAAGGATTACACTGTGTATCACTACCAGACACCTAAGGAGCTACTGGTGGTCTGCAGACGTTACAGTATTTTTTAGTTGAAGAAATTTGATGTGTTGATTTCAGCCTTCGGTTTCTAAAGAATGGGTGAAAGTTGCCAGGGATAAAAGTTTGCATACCTAGAAGTCAATTAAGAAATTAAATATGTAATTAAGGCAGCTCCTCTTAATCTGTGGCAGGAGGCACCCAATATGCCTGGGGGGGGGGGGTTTGTGGGTATGGCTGGGTCCGAGTGTCAGGCTGTGGCCATGTGGTGTGGAGAGGTAGCGCACTAGAAAGCTCCTCAAAGACAGCCGGGAGAACGTTAGCTGCCTTCTACTTGGAAATTTGGAGAAATCTCAGAGGGCTTTGGACTACTACATGTCACAGGGTAGGGATTTGAAGAAATTCACCCATGTATCAAGGGGCAGAAGGATCACGTGTTTCCTCCCCATTATATCTGAGTTACGTGCTTAAACAAACATGAACTAAACACTGCAGTAGAGCCAATGACTAAGGAAATCGACAGGAATAAGGAGGTCTGAGTCCTAGTCCTGGATTTGCTGTGAACTTGGTTCAGGACCCTGGGACACCACTTATCCTCTCTACTGATAAGCTCATTACAGTGAGAGTTGGCAATCTGTAAGTACTCCTTCAGGTCGAATATTCTAGGATCCTGGCTGTCAAGATGTGCTGGGTTCCTTTAAGATGCCCCAAAAAGAGAAGAGCCTCATGCCCTACTGGGAGCCTGGAAAACCATGAACTCTTCCTAGGCATTCGTTTGAAAGGCCTCATTCCTCACCTCGTGTCCTTTAAAATTATTTTTTGTTTATTTTTGACAAAAATTGTATACACTTAAGGTGTACAATGTGATGTTTTGATGTACGTATACACTGAAATGATTACCACAATCAAAGCAGCATACCCATCGTGTCTCATAGTTACCTGTGTGTGCAGGTGTGTGTGGTGAGAACGCTTGGGACCGACTCTCTTAGCAAATCTCTAGTATATACCACACTACCATTAACTGTAGTCACCATGTTGTACGTTAGTCTCCAGAACTTATAACTGTTTGTTCCCTTTGCTGATCTTGTGTTCCTGACTGCGTAGCTCTGCTCCTAGCTCCACACCCAGCACATTGCCCTCAACTTAACATGTGTTCCTCTAACCAAATCTGTCTCTTTCTATCCCCAAGCTTCAAATATGAGACTCTTTCACTGAAAGGTCTTTAGATATTCTTGTGAACTCTTTCTTAAACCTCCTGCTAGTATACCTTACTTTTCATACTCCCAAAACGTATATTCTGACCGATTCCTGAGCCTTTGGTCATGTGAATTGTGATGTGCACCTGCCACACTTGATTATTTTGTGTCATTCCTTTCCTGATCTGTGCCCTCATGAGCAGTGCTCTCAGTGTCTGCCTGACTTTGAGGAAGACTTCCTAGCTGACCCACCAAGCACCTGCCCTCAAATCCCTGACCAGGCCTTGGGGGCTCTCAGACACAGAGCTGGGGGCAGGGTGTGTGTGTGTGTGTGTGTGTGTGTGTGTGTGTGTGTAAGTGACAGTGGACTTTTCTGGCCCGGAGAGATGGGTATCAAGTGATATATCTCAATTTTTCCTTTTATGGATCATGCTTTTGGTGTCAAGTCTTAAGAACTGTGCCTAGTCCTACATACTGAAGATTTTCTTTTGTATTTTTTTTTTTTTTTTTTTTTTTTTGTGGTACGTGGGCCTCTCACCGTTGTGGCCTCTCCCGTTGCGGAGCACAGGCTCCGGACGTGCAGGCTCAGCGGCCATGGCTCAGGGGTCCAGCCGCTCCGCGACATGTGGTATCTTCCCAGACCGGGGCACGAACCTGTGTCCCCTGCATGAGCAGGCGGACTCTCAACCACTGCGCCACCAGGGAATCCCTAATCTAGCATTTTTATACTTTGTTTAGGTTTTGATGTTTAGTTCACCTGGAGTTTGTTTTGATGTAATGTAGCTTTATTTTATTTTCTCACTTTGTTTGTCCCTTCTTTCTATGTCATTTCTTAAACAACACACTCATTTCCTGTGGATTTGAAATGCCACTATTGTAATGATTCAAATTCTGTATTTCCTCATTTAAAAAATTTTTTGTCTTAGTTCCTAGTCTAGTACTACATTTTAAATCATGAAATTAACATCTAGTGAGACATTTCCCCTTGATTACTCTTTCAAAATATGTCTATGGCTATTCTTTCATATTTATTCCTCCAGGGGAAACTTAAGATCACTTTGGCAATTTTCTTTTTCTTTTTTTTCATCATTTCATTGATTTATTTATTTAGTTGGTGTATTCTTTTATTGCTAAAATGGCATATTTTATATTATGTATATTTCTTGTGTTTGGAGATTTTCTTGAACATCAGAGGTGAAAAAAAAAAGAAAAGGAAAAAATCTCTCCTAGTCTTTGCAGATTGACTGTGTTCTGAAGCCCTCCTTTAACACTTAGCCAGACTTTCACTGAGTCTAAGATCTACCCAAGGTCAAAGCTTGAGTTCTTCTGAGGTCATTTCTGAGCATACATCTTGCCCTGGGCATGTGCATGGTTTTCTAAATTTCTCCATAAATATGGGTGCTTTTGATTGCTCCAATTTCACAAAGAAACTCTCTCCCCGGTTTTTTCTCCTAAGACAGGCTATCTGTTGTCTCAGCTGTAATCTCTTGCCCCAGTTGCCTATGAATTGTTTATCTACTTTGCAATGTTTTCAAATGATGCCCACTGCTTTTCTAGCCTCAGTGAATTCCAACTTAGGCAAAACAGAGATGAGCATTCTGCATCACTCCTTCAGGTAGCCCCCCAGTCAAGTTATAAAGATTTACACAATAATTTGCAAATAAATTCTGCTCTGCTTCCTTTGGAACCAAGGACTAGGGTGCCCCAACTGGGAATGGAGGCTGCTGTCTTCAACTGTGGCTGAGCCAGAGAAGGGCGCGGGGCAATGGCGAGTAAAATGCCTAGAAGCTTTTCTACTGTGTTTGTTTGTTTGTTTTTTGGTGTTTTTTTTGTGTGTGGTACATGGGCCTCTCACTGTTGTGGCCTCTCCCGCTGCGGAGCACAGGCTCCGGACGCACAGGCTCAGCGGCCATGGCTCACGGGCCCAGCCACTCCACAGCATTTGGGATCTTCCCGGACCGGGGCACGAACCCGTGTCCCCTGCATCGGCAGGCGGACTCTCAACCACTGCGCCACCAGGGAAGCCCTCTACTGTTTTTAAGTTAACTTTTTCTGGATTCTGTGTTCACTTGGTTAATGTAAACCTATGACTATTTTCCAGAGTTCTGACAACGTTTCTGTTTATTTCTTGATATTTCTGTGGCAGAATTCGGAGCTTGGAGGTGCCTACATAGTCACTTTGCTGCCATCACTTTGGGCAGTTTCTTAAAAAGTAAATTTGCGTCATTTTATAGATTAATGTTGGGAAATTTATCTTACTATGCTTTTCATGAGTAACAAGAGGAGTAATAAACAATGGAGTACAATTTAGCTGTCAAAAGGAACGAGGGAATTCTCAGCCATGGAGTCATTTCCAGGATATATTTTTAAATGAGAAAATCAAGGTGGTGAAAGCATAAAGGTTTTGCATCACGTATTTTGAAAAGGGGGTGGGTGGGGAAGTGATGCTACTATGTATGCATGTTTCCTTATAATAAGAAAAAATGGAATGTTTATAAAAATTTTAAAAGTTAGCTATAGGGAGGGAGGAAATACATGTGTAGGGGATATGTAGAAGCTAGACATAATGGTATATACCTTATCTTGTAGATTTGATGTTATAACCAGAAACTTATTTTAAATCACTATGAAACAAAATTTTACAAGTAAAAGGAAAACTATAAAAGTGAAAGTAAAATAAAACAAATAAACCTAGAAACAAAGAGCACCCTGGTAGCGATTAACATCCTTCATGCACAGATTGTGGTCTTTTTTTCTGCCCCCAAAAAAACCAAATCGGACTTTCATAGAGAAATGGCTAATTTTAGATATTTAAATTTGCAAGATGAAACTGCAATATCTTGTACTACCAGATAGCAAAGAAACTGTCAAAGAAAAAAGGTTTTGTCAAAATATCCTCAATCAGCCAAAGACAGGATAATTTGTGCATCAGTAGGGATAATAACTGAAATGGATAGAAAGAAATAAAATATGTTTCAACCCATGTATTTAAAATGACCCTTACTGATCACCTGTGGCAGATGCTATGGACCAGCTCATTATTTTGAAAACTGGTGAATATGGGGAATAGTCAAGCATTTATCCTGCCTATTGTTTTTTTCTTTTTAAAATAAGATCTGTATCTTACTGATGAATAAATGAAGAGTTGATTATGATAAATTTCCCTTTATAGAATATTTTAGCTAATAGTCAAATTTAAAAAATGATAGAATGATAGAATCATTTTGCAACCCTCAAAGAATTAATAGATCTACACAATGATCACCAACAGTTGGTATCATAAAAAGAGAGAGAATTAGATATTATGTCCGTCCAAATGAAAGTAACAATATTATCAACAAAATTACCAAGTTTCTAGATTTATCTACTAATATATAGGAAGTATAGGGCATTCAGGACAATTTTAAATAGTAACATAAGATTGCAATCTGCAAAATCCAGACTATGAGAAACTTTATAAAACAAACAACAAAAATTCTTCAAAGTAAAATATATTTGTAAAGAAAATGGAGACGGGGAAGAGTATAAGATACAAGCAATACTTTTAACTAGTTGAAAACAGACTGAAATCTATAAGGTGATTAGGGAAATGTGAACACTGACTGGATATTTGTTGATATTAAGAATTTAGTGTTAATAATTTTTTAGGTCTGATAATGAAATTGGGGTTGTGTTGTAAACAAAAATTTCTTATATTTCAGAGATAAACACTGAAATATTTATAGATGAAATGATACGGTGTCAGGGGGTAGGACAGAAATGAGTATAAAAAAGAAAAGATAGGCCATATATCAATAACCGGGGATGAGTAAATCAGATTTATTATGCTATTCTCTCTACTTTTATATATGTTTGAAAATGTCCATAATGAAGTTTTTAAAATAACAGGAAAATAAATTTTCAAACAAAAAATATGAAAAGACACACTAAAGATGTATGTGTACTTCAGGCAAAAGCGAAAAGATCTTGGATGAAAGGTCAGAAATATAGAAAGGAATAAACATAAATGAAAAGTATATATTTGTTGGTAAATATAAATGAATATTGACTGTCTAAAACAATGATTAGGTATCTTGTGGGTTTAAAACATAAATAAAATACACCAAAATGGTATATGAATTATGATAAAGTAAATGGAGTTAAAGTGCCATAAAGCAGTATTTCTCAAATTTTTAATATATGAATCATCTAGGGATCTTGTTAAATTGTAGATTTTGACCAAAAGGTCTGCAGTGGGGCTGGAGATTTTAAATTTTAAGAAGCTCCCAGGTGATTTTTATGCCACTGGTCTAACAACACACTGAGTAGCAAGGTAAGGAAGAGGTAAAAATACTAACTTTTATTAGACTTTGATATGTTAAATATGCTTGCTGTAATCTTTATTATAACAACAAAAAGAGTGGTAAAATAATGTAAAACTACTAAGATAGATAATAGTGAGAGAAACGGAATAATAAAATATAATCAATCTAAAAGGAACATAGAAAAAGTGAAACCAGTAGAAAGCCAGTAGTTAGATGGTAAATTCAAACCTAAACATTTCAGTAGTTATATTAAGTGTTTGTGGACTAAATGTTCCAATTAAAAGACGTAGATTGTCAGACTGAGAACACCCAATTATATGATGCTTATAAGAAATATTAAAAATACATTATACAGAAATGTTGAAAGTAAAAGAAAAACCCACAAAAAGCAAACAAAAATGTTCCATGAAAACACTAACCAAAATAAAGCTGTGATAAATATCAGAAAAGTCAAACTTCGGTAAAAATATTACTGGCGAAAAAGAGGAACATTTTCTAAACTTGCAGACTTCATCTTACCAGGATGATTTTGACAAAGTGGACAAGTGAACTTTTCTAACAGTTAAAGCTGTTAGGCTGCCTCAGGAAGTAACAAGTTATTCATTAAACTATGCTCCAACCACTATAAACTCACTTTCTCCGAACATACAGGATCCTTTGTAATTCCATTTAGATGTAAACAGAATCTTTCTAATATGAAATATTTTTCAAGGTGAAGTGGGCTACACTGGGAAATAGTGATTTCTAACCACATATAACCCTGGTTAGGACTACATCTTATTCTTGCTTAGCATAGTGCCTGACACATAGTAGGAACTCAATGTAGAAGTTTCTAAGTTGAATAAATTGATGGATGGAAAGGAAAGAGGGCTCCTAAAGCTCTCTCCAACCTTGACATTCTTGGGATCCCCATTTACTATGCAGAGTGTTAAAAAATGATGAAAGAAGACAATTTAGGTGAATCTAACAAACTAAGTGGGCAAATTATTAAGTAGAGTCTTCTTTCAGAGAACTGCAAAATGGGGTGGAAGGCAGGAAGCTTTTATAGGATAAAGAATAAAAGAACAAGGGAGAGCAATGTCAGCATCATGGTAGAGTGAGATGTTTCCTTTGTCCCTCCCTTTCAATCTACTACCAGTAAAATATCCACAACTCAACAAAGGTGCCTCTGTCCAACACACCAGGATGCCAGATAATTCCACATATCTGTACATTTAAAGATGGGTGGAAAAGATAGAGGAGACAAAACCAAGGAAACAGTGGTGGCTGTGCCTGCAATCCTGGTCCCCTGGCCATGGCAGCTGAGCCTGAAGCCCCAGAGAACCCGGGATCAGCAGGAAAGGCGGTGCACACAACTCCAGCCCCCAGACGGTTGCCTGCAGTGGTGGCATCCAGAAACCCAATATCACCGGACAAGGCAGAGGCACCCATGACCCTGGCTTCCCCTCTCCCCATTTCCCTCTCTCTGTGGCAGCAGAGCCTGCAACTCAGAAAAGATCTTGAATGCTGCAGAAGTGCCCACCATCCTAGTGCCCCAGGCAGCAATGCCAGCAACACCAGCCGCAGCAAGGCCAAAACAACCCCTGGGGCACAAAAGCAGTGATAATAAGAACACTTGGTGAAACCTCTGACAGAGGTGGTGGAGGGTTGGAAAGTGCAGGCTTTCAAATACAACCAGAGACAGCTCAGATAAGGGAAACCAAAATGTTATGCTATAGTGCCACTTACTGAGAAATAAAAGAAAGGCCTCTAATTTCTAATCTGTTGAATCTTTAATTCGAGTTAGAAAAAAAGCTTTATCTAAAGTAGAAACATGGGGCTTCCCTGGTGGCGCAGTGGTTGAGAGTCCGCCTGCCAATACAGGGGACACGGGTTCGTGCCCCGGTCCGGGAAGATCCCACATGCCACAGAGCGACTTGGCCCGTGAGCCATGGCCACTGAGCCTGCGCATCCAGAGCCTGTGCTCCGCAGCGGGAGAGGCCACAGCAGTGAGGCCCGCGTACAGCAAAAAAAAAAAAAAAAAAAAAAAAA
>RJWK010049455.1:0-16611 GCA_004363435.1 Platanista minor | reverse complement strand
TCCTAGGTTCTTCATGACATTTCATTTTTTCTTAGATTCCATATATATGTGTTAGCATACGGTATTTGTCTTTCTCTCTCTGACTTACTTCACTCTGTACAACCGACTCTAGGTCCACCCACCTCACTACAAATGACTCCATTTCGTTTCTTTTTATGGCTGAGTAATATTCCATTGTATATATGTGCCACATCTTCTTTATTTTTAGGTTTTTAAGGAACCTCCATACTGTTCTCCGTAGCGGCTGTATCAATTTACATTCCCACCAACAGTGCAAGAGGGTTCCCTTTTCTCCACACCCTCTTCAGCATTTACTGTCTGTAGATTTTTTGGTGATGGCCATTCTGACCAGTGTAAGGTGATACCTCATTGTAGTTTTGATTTGCATTTCTCTAATGATTAATCTCTATTTCATTTATTTCCACTCTGATCTTTGTCATTTCCTTCCTTCTACTAACTTTGGGCTGATTTTGTTCTTCTTTTTCTAGTTCCTTTAGGTGCAAAATTAGGTTGTTTACTTGAGATCTCTCTTGCTTCTTAATGTAGTTGTTTATCGCTATGAATTTCCCTCTTAGAACTGCTTTGCTGTGCTCCATATGCTTTCGTATGTTGTATTTCCAATTTCATTTGTCTCAAGATACTCTCTAATTTCCCTTTTGATTTTTTCTTTGACCCATTTGCTTAGTGGCAAGTTGTTTAATCTCTACATATCTGTTAATTTTCCAGTTTTCTGAATTAATATTTAGTTTCATACCATTTTGGCAGGAAAAGATGCTTGATATGATTCCAGACTTTTTACGTTTATTAAAACAACACATGATTTATCCTGAAGAATATTCCATGTATTTGAGAAGAATGTGTATTCTGTTGGTTTTAGATGGAATGGTCTGTAAATGTCTGTTAAGTCCATCTAGTCTAACATGTAATTTAGTTCAATTCTTCCTTATTAATTTTCTGTCTGGATGATCTAACCATTGATGAAAGTTGGGTATTGAAGTCCCCTACTATTATTATATTGCTGCCTAATTTTTCCCTTCAGATCTGTTAATATTTGCTTTATACATTTCAGTGCTTTTAAGCTGGGTACATATTTATAAATGTTATATACTCTTGTTGGATTGACCCCTTTATCATTATATAATAATCTTCTTTGTCACTTCTTAGAGTCTTTGCCTTAAAGTTTATTTTGTCTGATATAAATATAACTACCTCTGCTTTCTTTTGGTTTCCATTTGCATGGAATATATTTTTCCATCCCTTTGCTTTTATTCTGTGTCTGTGCATAAAGCTTAAGTAGATCTCTGGTAGGCAGTATATAGTTGAGTCTTGTTTTATTAGTCATTCAGCCACTCTGTATCTTCAGATTGCATCATTTTATCCATTTACATTTAAAGTAATAATTGATAGGTGGGACTTACTATCACCATTTTATTCATTGCTATCTGGCTGTTTTGCAGGTCTTTTGTTCTTTTCTTCCCTTGCTCTCTTCCTTTGTGATTTGATGATCTTCTGTAGTAGTATGCTTAGATTCCTTTTTTTTTTTTTTTTACCTTTTGTGTATCTACTATAGGTTTTTGCTTTGTGGTTACCACAAGGCTTACATAAAACATATTACAGCAGTCTATTTTAAGCCGATAACTTAATGCAGATGCATACTAAAGTTCTACATTTTTATTCTCCCCCCAACATTTCATGTTTTTGATGTCACAATATGCATCTTTTCACCTTGTGTATCCATTAATAAGTTACTGTAGTTATAGTTATTTTGACTACTTTTGTCTTATAACCTTCGTACTAGATTTATAAATGATTTACCCACCACCATTATAATTTTAGACTATTCTAAAATAGAGCTTAATTATGTATTTTCTTTTACCAGTGATATTTTTACTTTCATATGTTTTTCCTGTTACTAATTAGCATCCTTTCATTTTGGCTTGAGGAAGTCCCTTTAACATTTCTTATAAGGCCAGTATGAACTCTATCAGCTTTTGCTTGTCTGGAAAACTCTTTATCTCTCCTTCAGTTCTGAAGGATAATTTTGCTGGATAGAGTATTCTTGGTTGGCAGTTTTTATTCTTTCAATATATATATCATTGACTATATCATTCTACTGCCTTCCGGCTTGCAAAGTCTCACTGAAAAATCTGCCTGTAATCTTACAGAGGTTTCCCTTATATGTAACAAGTTGTTTTTCTCTTGCTGCTTTTAAGATTCTGTCCTTGTCTTTAACTTTTGACAGTTTAATTATAGTATTTCTTGCTACGAGTTTCTTTGGGTTCATCTTATTTGGAACTTTCTGTGCTTCCTGGATTTGGATGTCTGCTTACTTCCCCAGGTTAGGGAAGTTTTAAACCATTATTTCTTTGAAGACGCTTTCTGCCCCTTCTCTCTTTCTTCTCCTTCTGGGATCCATATAACGCAAATGTTGATCCACTTGATGGTGTCCCATAAGTCCCTTAAGCTATCTACACTCTTTTTCAGTCTTTTTTCGTTTTGCTCCTCTGATTGGATGAATTCTACTGTCCTATCTTTTAGTTTGCTCACTCTTTCTTTTGCTTATCTAGTCTGCTGTTGAGCCCCTCTAATGAATTTTTCAGTTTAATTTTTATATTCTTCAGCTCTGTGATTTCTGTTGATACTTTACCTATATTTTCTATCTCTCTGTTGAAATTCTCATTATACTTATGCATTGTTCTCCTGACTTTGGTGAGCATCTTAATGACCTTTATTTTGAATTATATCAGGTAAATCATGTATCTCCATTTCATTAAAATCTGTTTCTAGAGATTTATCTGTTCTTTTGTTTGGAACATATTCCTCTGTTTCTTCATTTTCCTTGATTCTATGTGTTGGTTTCTGTGCATTAGATAAAACAGCTGCCTCTCTCAGTCTGGTTTCTTGTAGAAGATAAACCTTAATGTTCACCCCAGCCCCAGCTCTTAACTGTCTCTCAAACCTTTGTGCATGTCCAAGTTGCTTTCTTTGTTCTTAGTGGCTCTTAGTAGTTGAGTAGTGCCAAGACCTCCCAAAGGCGAGGATCTCAGTCAGTGATAGATGCAGGGTGATTGGCAGTCAGACCCTCAGACACCAGCTTTTAAAGTACATAAATAGATCTCTTTCAGAGAAAGACTGGGAAATGAGCATTTCAGTCTGCTCCCTCTGCACTGAGTGCTGAAGGGATAGCCAGTTAAGAAGTGTTTTTTTGTTTGCTACAGTTGTCCCATTTCATTGTGGGACCAATGAAATGCAAGCCCCATGGGCCACCAGAGCCAGATCAAGGGGTGTGTCCCCTGGGTGGCAGTTGCAAAAGCTCGTGCACTAGATGTGTGCCCAAGTTCCTTCCAGGTAGTCAGTACAACTTGGAACTACCAGAGGGAGAACACAGAGACAGTGCCCACTGGCCTCCTCCAGGCTCTGGGGAAGACGGTAGTCATCCCCAGATGTGTGCATATTAGAAGTCTAACCCTCATGCCGCAGCTATTGAAGTATGCAAATAGCTTTCTTTCAGGAAAAGCCTGGGAGATGGGTATTTCTGTCTGTTCCCTCTGAGATGAGTCTGGGGGAAGTAACCACAGTGAGTTAAGAACTTCTTTGTTTACAATAGTCTTATGAGTCTCATGGATGCAAGCCCTGTTGGCTTTCAGAGCTAGGTATTTTGAGGGCCTGTCCCTTGAGTCAGAGTCTTAAAAGTTGGGGCACTAGATGTGGGGTTCAAACCTTTCATTCCTCAGGGACAGGCTGGGATTTGGGTGTTTCCTCCCAATTGTATGGCACTGAGCCAGGCGTGGGGTTTATGGTAAAACTGTGTCTCAGACTTTCCTACTCATTTTGATGTGGGTATTTCCTTGTTTACCTGATATGTAGGAGTCACTCAGCTAGTTTCTGGATTTCTCATGTCTTTTTTTTTTTTTTTTTTGGGTACGCGGGCCTCTCACTGTTGTGGCCTCTCCCGTTGCGGAGCACAGGCTCCGGACGCGCAGGCTCAGCGGCCATGGCTCACGGGCCCAGCCGCTCCGCGGCACGTGGGATCTTCCCAGACCGGGGCACGAACCCGCGTCCCCTTCATCGGCAGGCGGACTCTCAACCACTGCGCCACCAGGGAAGCCCTGGATTTCTTTCAGAGGGAATTGCTCTGTGTGTAGCTGTAGATCCAGTGTGTCCATGGGAGGAGGTGAATTAGAAGCCTCCTATGTTACCGTCTTGGACTGGAACTCTCTGAAATCCATGGATTTCTTGGCTATATCCCTGAAGACTGAGGTCCTTGAGAAAACTCTGCGTCTTGTTTCCTCGAGTGATTCCAACCTTTTGCATAGTGACTGGCCCTCTGGAGACCTCACGAATGATGTATTATAATATGGAATACGAAAGTGCTTTGTTAAAAAAAGGACATGTAAGTTTCACCCTAATTAGTGTTCTTTCATTTATTTTTTTGCATTATTATCAGAAAATTAAGGCCAGGTAGGTTGCGTCCAATGCCCAAAGGTCAACAATAGAAAGATGTAGAATCAGGATTTGACTCTAGAGTATGTTCTTTCAACAAAATGTTTTATCTCTTTTTCTTTCAAAGGGCTTTGATAAGTAAGGTAACTCATTGCCTCAGCTCACGTACTTTCAAGACTTATTTTTGGACAATTTGGAGGGAGAATAAAAGTATTAGATTTTTTGGTAGAAACTTGTAATGCATATTAATATATAAATAAGCAAATAAAAATTACTCATAATTCTATTTTATAATATCTGTCATTAATTCTTTTTCAAAATAAAAAAAGTTTAATATTTTCCTGCTTACATGCTCACTGTGAACAATTGAAACAGTTCAAGAAGGTATAAATAGCAACAAGAATGGTCTTTTAAAATGTAAAGTGGATTGTATCACTCTCTTGATGAACACCTTTCCGTGGCCTTCCTGCACTTATACATAAAATCCAAATACTCTTAAAGGGCACATAGAACCACAAAATCTGACTCCTATCTGGTTCTCAGACATCTGCTCATTCCACTCCCCGTTTTCTTTGCTACGCTCCAGCCCCCTGGGCTTCTTTCTGTTCCTGGAGTATCATAGGCTCATTCCTGCCTCAGGACCTTTGCCCTTGTCTCTGGCTTTAAAGCTCTTACCAAGGCTTGTGAAAGGCTGCCTTCTTCCTAGCCTTCATATTTCAATTTAAAAGTCACCTCCTCATGAAAGTCCTAACCTGCCCCATGCAACCACGAGGCAGCTCATTATATACCAGTCATTCTCTATGGGGCCACCTGTTTTGTTTTTTCCTTTATAGCATTTATCATATAAACTGAAATTATCTTGATTGTTTACATCTTTATTGTAATTGCCCTCTAATTGAATGTAAGCTTCATGAGTGCAGGTAGCTTGTCTATTTGTTTGCACTATAACCTCAGCCTTTAGAACACTATTGGAAACATAATAGTGACTCAGTAAACACATAAATAAAAATAAAAATATAATCCCACTACCCAGAAATAATTAATGTAGGAATGTGTATATCCTTTCATATATAGGTGTTTTTTTATACGTGATATTCATACATATCACAAGGCAGAATTATACTATACATGGCATTTATTATACTAAATTATATAATTATACTAAATCATGGCGTAACCTGATTTCTTGAATTAACAAAATATCATGGGTGTATTTCTATGTCAATAAATATATCTCTACTCAATCACTTTTAGTGATTAAATAGTATTATATGACTGTACCATAACTCATTTAATCAATCTCCTATTGACAGACATTTAGGCTGTTTCCATTTTATTATTACTATTTCATAGTACCTATAACATTAAGAATGTTTATGCAAATTTCCATCAGATATGTTCTAGGAGAAAAACTGCTGAATCAAAAAGAACATACAAATTTCATAAATACTTGATAAAATGTGATAAATATTATCATATTTCACTACCACCAGTAGAAAATAAGATGTCTTTTTTTCCCCTCATTCTGGTCAACCCTGGAAATTTTAATCTTTTTAATTTATTATTTGACAACTTAATAAGCTAAAGTAATATCTCTTTATTAATTTGCATTTCTTTTTTAACTGTGGTTGATCAGCACTTTCTGTTATTATTGGCCATTATATCATGTTGTTTCCTGTTTATTAATTTTGCCAACTTCTATACTGAATGATCATCTTTTTCTTTTTTGATTTTATAAATGTAGTTCATATAATAAGGCTACTGATACATGTTGAAAAAATTTCTTTTTCCTGAATTTCCACTTATCTTTTAACTTTGTATACCACTTTGTGGGTTAAAGTGGGATTACTCTGTGTCATACTTTAAAATTTCTGTTACATTTTCTGGCTTTGGGGTCATGTTTAGAAAAGCTTCTTTACCCCATTATTCTATTAACATGCCCCTGCATTTTCTACTGTTACTTTTTGGTTGTATATTTTATATACAATATTTCCATGTTTCAGTATTCATTTTGGTATAATGCATGAGATAAATATCCAATTTTATTTTATATTCATGAATGTCATTTCAGTTAACTCAATACCACTTATTTAATAATCCACTCTTTGGCTACTTACTGACTTGGAATCCCTTCTTTATCACATTCAAAATTGATATTTGTAATTGTATTTCTTTCTTTCTGCTAGTTCTATGATAATTTCACACTGTTTTAAGGATTGAAATCTGATATTTTCATAAATATTTCCACTTACTACTAAAAACTCTCAGAATCATTTAAAGTAACTTTTTAACTTTTCAAATTAATACACATTTATATAAGAATTAAAACAATTGAGAGGCTTAAAATATATATATTTTGGAATACAATAGGTGGTTTGTAAACAAGTATATAAATTTACCAAATGATAATTGTGGTATCAGAAATCAGAGAGGAAAAAGAGCATATTTTTCAACAAACTATTCTGAGATCAACTGGCGCTGCAATTGGAAAAAAAGAAAGTTTGATTCTTACTTCATTCCATACACAAAAATAAATCCCAAGGCATTAGAAATGTATAACTTCTAATAAACCATAGACATACTAGAGAAATATAGCTAAATGTTATTTTCAGGAGAAGGAAGGCAATTATAATCATGACACAAAACCCAGAAACTATAAAGAAAATTAACATAATCAATTCTTAAAAATATAAACATCCATTTCGAATGGCTCCATTATATTTTATTAAATACATGGGCCATAATTTACTACCATCCACATATTGTCAGATAATCTGTATAGTTTCCAATATACTGCTATTGTAAACAATACTTTAAAGAACATGTCTGTTACACTAGGATTGTCTTTGAATGATCTTTATGTACTGAAATTTGTGGTATCCCATTTTTGTTGGAAATAAGTGGGTCATTGGCTTAGGTCTGAGAAACACTGTTACAGAGGCCCTTTTAAGAATAGCCTATTTTAGAGAACTAGAGATTTAGAGATTTGTGTGATCTTTTTACCACCTGGTGCTTTCTTTGTCCTTCATAGTGTGAAGGTTTTGTTGGCAATGTCTAGGAGATTTTGAGTTACTGAGGTTAAGATAAGAATTACCGTCCTAGATCAGAACTTAGTCTAGCTGTCTCTAAGAGGCAATGAGGACCTTTTGTAGATGTCAGCTTACCCGCCATAAGCTCAACCTGACATGATTAAGGATTTACCCCCCCCCCTCCAACCTCGCCCAAATTTCTGGTTTCTCTTGATGGGCCATAATAATTCTACTCCGTGTGTGTTGTTAACCCTTTCCTAAGCCTACTTTTTAAATCTGTTTATCTCTTGGAATAATAAACTCCAAGTTATGGGTGGGCAACATGGGGACACAATAGAAATATTCTGAGACTCCTTTTTGCTGTTTTTGGTGGTAGAGAGCGCTGCTGCTGCCTTGGTTTCTTACCCTTTCAATACCAACTTTTATAGAAACTGAATTGGTTATGAAGAACCAGGGTATTGAGTAAAAACTCAGGTATTACCAGAAAAGAAATGGACCAGTGAGAAAGGAGAAAAAAATTTCTAAAAATATGAAATCTATGTTTCTGTCTTGTTTTTTCTTTATGATGAAGAAAGAAAACTTGCTTTCAGAAATGAAAACTTGTGTTATAACTAACAATAGAAAGGAATTTAATGGAACATTCCCCCCTGTTTGTTTCAGCTCCTCAGGGTCATTGTCAGCAGCAGGCTAGTTGTCTTGAAAAGCTGGTCTGTCACTCATTGAAGACTTTCTAGGTGTGCCCCTCACTTTGAAAGGTGGAGTGATTTATCAGTAGACACTGTGGCAAAGACAATTCTAACAACTGCACTGTCTAGCTTTTTAGCAGCTCCTCAGAACTCAGCCTTCCAATAGCCCATTTCATAAGGCATTTTAAAATATGGCTTCTGATAAAATCACTGGTCCAATTCACCCAGTACAATTATATTTTTACTAAGCAGAGTCTTCATGTGTTCTAATAAAATGCTGCAGAACAATGACATCTTGTCTTAAGTCATATAGTATGAAACATCCCACCTGCTTATAAACTGTCTCTGGGGAAAAGGGGAGGGAAGTCCTTTTTTATGAACTTCAATCCTCTTACGAGTAGGATTAATGCGAAAGTGATTTCTAGGTTCCAGCTTAGACAGTAAAATCAGACAAAGCAAAGTGGCCATACTCACTCATTGGGGGTGCCTTTTTGGCCACAAAAGTAGCCCTGGCTGTCTGTAGGATAGGCCACTCTTCTGGGGTCGCCATTGACCCAGGCTGCAGGAACAAGAAAAGACAAAAAAAATCAGCAACGGCTGGCTGAAGGCAGCCTGATTTGAGAAATTAGAATATGCACCACTGCAGCACACTAACCTCTCCCCTCAATCACAGAAGATTATTGATTTTTCTTAAAAGAGTAATTTCTTAATGAAAAGTAAAATAAAATATGGATGAATCAGTCAGAAAGCACATTTCTTATTCTCTTAGGATTCATCTGGGTTGTAGCCAAAACATGAGGTAATGCACTTAGAAAATGACATTTATTAAAATGTGAATTAGAGGGCACACTACAAATGCTTGGCTGGCAAGAAGTCACTTTTGCTAGGGCTCAAAACTAAATGACTTCATAGCAGAGCTAATAAATTTGCAGTACATATTATGATGTAATTCTTTTGGGTTATACATAAGTGAAGACCATTACAAAAAATTCAAAGGAATGAAACTATAATACCCAATTCAAATTGGCTAGTTCTTTATGATTTCTTATGACACTGTAAAGGCGAACAGTAGCAACTTCAGAAGTAACACATAATAAAAATTCACTGTACACTTTGATAATCTCAAAGCTGCCTATAAATATCAAGTGTTTTCAAACTTCATGAAATTAAAGATTTGGCTCTGTTTTCTCTGAAGATGCTGGGTGGGCTCTACCGCGTACAAACTCATCGCCCTTATATACTTATCAGCTAGACTAGAGAACCACACAAAGCAACACACATTAGCTAAATTGGGTAATACTCCCTAATTCTAACTAAATGTTTCTAATTTCTCTAATTTGATTAATACGTTTCCTAAAAATCTGGGAAATTTATTGGTCACCTAATGCTTGCCTCTGCATATGGAAAACATATCTCTTTGTTCTTTGCTTCTTTTAACATTTCCAGCTATCTCCTTACCCACATTTAATGGATTTGACAGTTCATGTTACAATTCAATCACTCTTATGTACATGGCCTGTGTGACTTGGGAAGATAAAAATAAATCAATTCTGAATGAGAATTTTAATATGGAAAAGACACTTTTCTCAGTAATTTTTCTCATCCATCCAAGCCTTTCCTTTTAGTATGCAAGTACCCAGAAAAGTATCCTTTGTCTAATTCTTTCTCCAATGTCATAGAGGCATTGACAGTTTCATCTTCTAATACCTTCTTAAAAAATCTGACTCATTCGGACAGTTCTCAGCTGCCATATGCTCCCATCTTTATTTCCCAGGATAAACAAAGTGGACTATAAATAAGGCATTTCAATGACAACTAAGTGTTCAATGTATAATGTCTCCAGGCACTATTTTATTAAATTCTTTTTTTATATCTTAGTTTGTCAGATACCTAAGAGTTCTAATTTTACCTGACTCTATACTCTGTAATATGTTTCTTTTAACTTTATCCCAAAATGGTTTATTCCTTTTCTATACAATTATTAATTCAGAATGGGCACCTGAAGAAACATTTGGATTGCTAGGTTTGCTACTTAATATTTTTATGACCCTGAACAAGTCACTTAAATGCTTTAGTCTTGGCTTTCCAATTTGTTACTAAATTAATGGGTATAATAATACCCAGCCCCAAAGAATGTTGAGGATATGAAAGAAGATAAAGAAAGTGGAATGCCTAATGTGGTGCTTGGCAGGCAATATGGACTCAGTTCCTGTCTTACTTGGGTTTCACAGAAACCAAACACTGAGACAAGGACTTTGATACACGTAGTTAATTTGGGAAGTGATTAAGTGGGGGCGAAGAGAGTGAGACAGGGAAGGGAGCAAAGCCAATAAAGTGCATGTTAACGAGTGGGATACTGTTATGGGTGAGGTGACTTCATGCTGCTGGGGACCTTCTGAGGAACCATGGAGAACATCTGCCCATGTCGCCATGTCAGTGGGCATGATAAAAATATCTGCCATAGCTGCAAGCAAACTTGGAAGGACTATGGGGATATGGGGTGGGGCATCAGCAACACCTGCTGTAGTTTTTTTTTTCTTGTTTCATCATCAGTCATTCAGCTAAAGATCTTACTAAATGACAGCTCTGTGTCCTGTACTAGAAGTTAATACCAGTATAGTTTATGTCAGAGTTCTCAACAAACACATGAAAAGGAGAGAATAAAGTTTGTAGAAGGCTTGGAGAAGAGGTGGGACCTGGAAAAGACTAGAAAATTACTAAGATTTGAGAAGGAATCTGGAAGGTGACAAGGAGTAGGGAAAGAATTATAGATTGAGGAAACAGTATAATAATAAGAGCTTCAATTTACTAATTGCTTACATGTATCAAGTACTCTGCTAAATATATTATATCCATTTCTCATTTGAGTCTCACAATAACCCTAGAAAGTAGGTATTTTCACCTCTGATATTATTTGCAGCTCAGAGTTTTATTTACTTCTCAAGATCACCCAGGTTTTAAGTGGCATAACCAGGGTTTGAACTTAGGAGTGTTGCTCTCTAGGGCTCATGCTTTAAACATTAGACTATAGTCACTAAACTGCTGCCTACTAAAGGATAGATTAGGAATGAGCTTGTTAACAGTGGAAACAACAAGGATATCAGCTAAATGAGGATGAGCAGTATGTTAGACACATATGGTAGGAAAGGAGATAACACAGGTAATTTTGGAGCCTCTGCCACCTGTAAAGAAGAGCTTTGTACTTGGCAGGAGAAGGAGAGAGTCTGGTTGACAGGGATCTGATGCCCAAGACAAAGGAGAGGAAGATGAACATGGAAGTGTCAAGGGAAGAGTTCTCCTTCTTGATTTTGTAGTTTTGAATTATGGCAGGTGGCTGTTTACTAAGCTGCTGCTACACCTCTCCACGTATCCTCTGGTACAGAAGTTTTGCTGCATATGCTCTGTGTTTGAGCTGGAACATCAAGTCTGAGCTGAAAGCTTCAAGGGCCAGTTCAACCAAGTCACCTCAGTCAAGGGTATCTAGTTTTCTTTATCTTCTCCATTAAGTCCACATCTCTCCACACCTACAGTGGAGGAATATGGCAGGGAAAAAAGGAGGAGGAAAAGGAAATATGCCGTAGCAGTCATTCTTTCCATTAGCAAAGTAAGGGGCTTCTCACATTTTACTCCCTTTCTTGGAATTTCTCTATTCACAGAACTTCTAGATCTGTGCTGTCCAATATGGTAGCCACTAACCACATATGTCTACTGTGCACTTAAATGTGGCTTATCTGAAGTGAGACATACTGTAACTGCAAAATACACAACAGGTTTTAAAGAGACTATGAACAACAACAAAAAAAGAATGTAAATATCTCACTAATACGGTTCATATTGAGTATATTTGAAATGATAATATTTGGTTATGGTTAATCTCGTCTGTTTATTTTTACTCCCATAAATGTAGCTACTAGGAAATTTAACATTACACATTTGACTCACTTATGTTTCTTCTGGCTCGATCTGTTCTAGAACATTTCCCCACAAATGTCAGGGCTTCTCATATAAGGTGATTAATTGTGCTGTAGCATCATGGGTTTGTATGTCAGTCCTCCTCAACTCCATCATACCCAACACATCCTTTTCATAATGAATATTTGACAATGCTGCTTTTATATAAATCTTTAAGTACTATTTATACATAACTCATCTACCCACCCCACACAATTTCTTAAAAGAAAAAAAAACAATAGCTGTAATGTAAATAAGAACTAAGAAAATAAGTTCTAATTAAACAGTATGCATATCAATACTGCAAATGCTCACATGTGACCAAGCTAGAAGACACAGAAAAATAGGTACTTGCACCTATAGATAGAATCACTGAATGTAACAGTTATAATTGCAGGAGGATTCAGGTGTATTGTGTAGGAGACTCAAATACTGTAAGTGGTGTTGTCAATGATATGATTTTCCTAACTGAAAAAATTTTAGTAAATTCCAACCAAAAAAGTACAATCTTTCCTCAAATTCTCTTGGTAGTTACTAAAACCATGCAAAAATAAAAATTTGTAATTTAAAAACAAGGTCTAGATTCAAATATTTAAAAGCAAATTGTCACCTACATGAGTGGTACATGGGAAAGCTAGGCAAGAAGTGGGGCAATTCTTGGTTTTGCAGAACTGTCCCAGATATTGCCAGGCATCTATCTTCCCTGGCTCCCACCTACCCACTAAAAGACAGTAGTACCTCCAAAACATGTGACAATCAAAAAGTCAACTCAAATTTTCCAGAAAACCCCCCCATCCAGTGGTACTGCTCCAGTTGAGAGCCACTGATGTAGATGTTTATTCACACTCTTAAAAATTTCCAAAATATATAGATTTCACATGGTCTTTTCCTCCCTGATTTTTTTGGGGATATCCTATCATGGAGTTCTTTCTTATAATTTAATCCCATATACTTCTTTTATTCACTAGTTTTATTTTTTGGTTTTATTTTATTATTTATTTTACTATTATATGCAGACATATAAGTGATATCATACAGTATTTATCTTTCTCTCTGAGTTATTTCACTAAGCATATTGCCTTCCAAGTACATCCATGCTGTTGAAAATGGCAAAATTTCATTCTTTTTTATGGCTGAGTAGTATTCCATTGTATGTCTATACTGCATCTTCTTCATCCATTCATCTGTTGATGGACATTTGTTTCCATATCTTGGCAATTGTAAATAATGCTGCTATGAACACTGCAGTGTATGTATCTTTTCGAATTAGTGTTTTTGTTTCTTTTGGCTATATACCCCAGAGTGGAAATGCTGAGTCATATAGTAGTTCTATTTTTTTTTTTAAGTACTGCATTTTCTTTTTAATATCTATTTATTTATTTAGGTTGCACCAGGTCTTAGTTGTGGCAGGCAGGCTCCTTAGTTGAGGCTCCAGGGATCCTTAGTTGTGGCTCACCAGCTCCTTAGTTGCCCCAATGGACTCCTTAGTTGTCACCTGTGGGCTCCTTAGTTGTGGCATGCAAACTCTGAGTTGTGGCATGCATGTGGGATCTAGTTCCCTGACCAGAGACTGAACCCAGGCCCCCTGCATTGGGAGCACGGAGTCTTATCCACTGCGCCACCCTTTTTTTTTTTTTTGAGAAACCTCCATACTGTATTCCACAGTGGTTACACCAATTTACATTCCTACCAACAGTGTACAAGAGTTCCCTTTGCTGCACATCTTTGCGAACATTTCTGATTTGTGTTATTTTTGATGATGGTTATTCTTACAGGTATGAGGTGATATCTATTTGTGGTTTTAATTTGCATTTCTCTGATGATTAGCAACGTTGAGCACCTTTTCACATGCCTGTTGGTCATTTGTATTCTTTGGAAAAATGTCTATGTTAAAATTTGTATGGAAACACAAAATACCCTAAATAGCCAAAACAATCTTGAGAAAGAATCACACTCCCTGACTTCAGACTACACTAAAAAGCTATAGTAACAATATGGTATCAGCACAAAAACAGACTTATAGATCAATGGAACAGAATAGAGACCCCAGAAATAAGCCCATGAACTTATGATCAACTTACAACAAAGGAGGCAAGAACATACAATGGAGAAAAGACAGTCTCTTTAATAAGTGGTGTTGGGAAGTCTGGACAGCTACATGTAAAAGAATGAAATTCGAACATTTTCTAATACCATATACAAAAATAAAATCAAAATGAATTAAAGACCTAAATGTATCGGGTTGGCCAAAAGGTTTGTTCATTTTTTCCGTAAGATGGCTCTAGTAGCACTTAGTTGTCTTTCATTGGAAACCATTTTGTTAGACTGCATGTGACAGCTGTCATATCAGCATGCATTTAAAAAAAGACATCAAAATTGGTGAATTTTTGTGTAGCCATTTTAATATTGAAGATAGAAGAAAAAAGCAACAGTTTCGGCATATTATGCTTCATTATTTCAAGAAAGGTAGAAACACAACCGAAATGCAAAAAAAAAGATTTGTGCTGTGTATGGAGCGTGTCAAAAGTGGTTTGCAAAGTTTCATGCTGGAGATTTCTCGCTGGACGATGCTCTGTGGTTGGGTAGACCAGTTGAAGTTGATAGCGATTAAATCGAGACATTAACTGAGAACAATCAACGTTATACGTGAGATAGCTGACATACTCAAAACATCCAAATCAAGTGTTGAAAATCATTTGCACCAGCTTGGTTATGTTCATCGCTTTGACGTTTGGGTTCCACATAAGTTAAGTGAAAAAAATCTTCTTGACCGTATTTCCGCATGAGATTCTCTACTGAAACCATTCTGTTTTTAAAACAACTTGTGATGGGCAATGAAGAGTGGATACTGTATAACAGTATGGAATGGAAGAGATCATGGGGCAAGCGAAATAAACCACCAACCACACCAAAGGCCAGTCTTCATCCAAAGAAGGTGATCTTGTGTATATGGTGGGATTGGAAGGGAGTCCTCTATGATGAGCTCCTTCTGGAAAACCAAACGATTAAATCCAACAAGTACTGCTCCCAATTAGACCAACTGAAAGTGGCACTTGATGAAAAGCACCTGGAATTAGTCAACAGAAAACGCATAATCTTCCATCAGGATAAGGTAAGACTGCACGTTGCTTTGATGACCAGGCAAAAACTGGTACAGCTTGGCTGGGAAGTTCTGATTCATCTGCCGTATTCATCAGACATTGCACCTTCGGATTTCCATTTATTTCGGTCTTTACAAAATTCTCTTAATGGACAAAATTTCAGTTCCCTGGAAGACTGTAAAAGGCACCTGGAACAGTTCTTTGCTCAAAAAGATAAAAAGTTTTGGAAGATGGAATTATGAAGATGCCTGAAAAATGGCAGAAGGTAGTGAAACAAAAAGGCGAACACATTGTTCGATAAAGTTCTTGGTGAAAATGAAAAATGTGTCTTTTATTTTTACTTAAAAACTGAAGGCACATTTTGGCCAATCCAATAAGACTGGGAACCATAAAACTCCTAGGAGAAAACATAGCATGAACAGCCTTTGACATAAATTGTAGTAATATTTTTTTTAGATCCATTTCCTAAGGCAAAAGAAAATAAAAACAAAAATAAACAAATGGGACCTAATCAGCTTAAAAACTTTTGCACAGCAAAGGTAACCATCAACAAAATGAAAAGACAACCAACTAAATGGGAGAAAATATTTGCAAATGATATGACCAATAAGGGGTTAATAACCAAAATACATAAACAGCTCAACCTCAAAAAACCAAACGACCTCATTAAAAAATGGACAAAAGACCTGAATAATGCCATTTACTTTTATTCAGCTGATCAGCATGTTTGGCGGCTTTCAAATATGTCCATAAATTATTTGACAATTTTCCCTCAAATAGTGGTGCTTAATTCCCTATCCTTTGAGTGTGGACTAGACTTAGTGACTTGCTTCTAATGAATAGAATGTGACAGATTAATATTTGGTGACTTCCAAGAATAGGTCATAAAAGGCAGTGCAGCTTCCTCTCTGCTCTCCCTCTATTTTAGATCAGTAGCTCTAGGGGAATCCATCTGACATGTCATGAGGACACTCAAGACAGTCCTACAGAAAAAGCCCACGATTGTCAGCAGTCAGCAAGAACTGAAGCCCCGTGCTGACATCCGTGCAAGGGAGCCATCTAGAAGGCTGTTCCCTCACCATAGTCAAGCCTTCAGCTGAGTGTGGCCTTGGCTTACATCTTGACTGCTACTTCATAAAGAACTCAGAGCCAGAGCCACAACTAAGCTATTCCCAATTCCAGACCACAGAAACTGTGAGACAAGAAATGGTTGCTGGGCTTCCCTGGTGGCGCAGTGGTTGAGAGTCTGCCTGCCGATGCAGAGGACACGGGTTCGTGCCCCGGTCCGGGAAGATCCCACATGCCGCGGAGCGGCTGGGCCTGTGAGCCATGGCCGCTGAGCCTGCGCGTCCGGAGCCTGTGCTCCGCAACGGGAGAGGCCACAACAGTGAGAGGCCCACG
>RJWK010049454.1:0-16612 GCA_004363435.1 Platanista minor | reverse complement strand
AGGTGCTGGGAAAGCCGTGGCGGCTTTTAAGAAAAAGAGCGGCTGCGTGGCTTTTCTTGTGCTGAGAATGTTTTCTATCAGAGAGATTCTGGGCGTGGACTCGGCACATGGCCCAGGTTTGTCCAGTGATCCAGCAGGGCTGTGTAGCCCTCAGATGGTAAGGGGCAGAGACCCAGGCAGAGTCTAGAGGAATCCACGTGAGGCTTCCTTATGCTTTCTCCCTTCCACGAGGGGGCACAACTCCCAGAGAGGAAAATGCGGCAGCGCGTAGTGTCATCCCTCCCTACCGGTTTGGGGGCTGGGGGGATTGGCCCAGGACTCCCGCATATACTGAAATCCGCACATGCTCAAGCCCCTTATATAAAATGGTGTAGCGTTTGCATATAACCGACACCCATCTTCCCGTTTACTTAAGTCATCTTCAAGTTACTTACAATACCTAATATAATGTAAATTCTATGTAAATAGTTGTAAATACAGTGTAAATGTTACGTAAGTAGTTGTTGGTCTATGTAAATAGTTGCCGGGCCCTGCACTGGTACGTGGCAACTATTTATATAGTATTCAAGTGTTGCTTTTTGGAACTTTCTGGAAAATTTTTTCTTCCCAAATATTTTCTGTCTGAAATTGGTTGACTCCATGGATGAGGAACTCAGGTTATGCGATGCTTCTGCCTAGGGAAGCTAGTTAGAGACACGATGCTGAGGGCTGGAACTTGGAGCTCCATCTGTGTTAGGAAGATGCAAAACTGGTGATGGCTGAGTGTTCAGTGCCCAGCTCTGGGCTCCATTCCCTACGGCGTTACCCTTAATTCTTGCCTCAACCCGATCATGCTGGGAGTTCAGTTTATCCCCATTTAACAGATGCGGTAACTGAGGCCAAGGTCTAGGCAAAGGGACTCTGGAGAACCCACAGGAAGAGGGAAACAAACCCGAAATGGATGCTGGCCCAAATACTGTCCTCAGCAGGGCTGGCTCCCCAGGGAGCAATTGAAAATGCAGATCCCCTGTGGGCATGACAGTGGGCAGCTGCAGCCCAGGAAAGAGCCGAAATGCAGGCTGTGCCTCCGGAATGGTCCTTCCCCTCTCCTGCTGGGATTTAGCCCATTTACCCTAATTGGCCAACTTCCTAAACTCTAGAACAGTGGTTCTCAAAGCCTGGTTCCCCCACAGGCAGCATCTGCATGACCTGAGAAAACATTAGAAATGCAAATTATCGGGTCCCACCCTAGAACTCCTGTATCAGAAACTGGCGGTGGGTGTCAGGGATCTCCCCAGAGATGCTGATGTAAAGTCAAGGTTGCAAACCTCTGTCTGGCATGTGAGATCCCCCGGCCGGGCCTTTTAGCCTTGGCTCAGCTGTGTGTGAGTTTCACAGGCTCTTCTTAAGTCAGTCCTCATGAGATGAGCCAGCAGTAGGTGCTCAATAAGTATTGCTAATGATTCCTTAAACAGACATTTCCTAAACGTCCACCCTGTGCTTGGGTCTTCGCATGGGGTCCCTGGAGGTCGGGTCCAGGGGGGAGGCCTGTAAGCTAAGAAGCCCAACACAGTTAGGAAGTGGGAGGAACCCTGCAGAAATCCAAGTTCCTAGATACCAGCCAGGGCCAGTCTGGCAGGCAGGCCTGCTATGCTAACTGTACACAGAAACTTTCCCAAGCAGGGCTCGGGGTCAAAAACTGGCCAAGCCAAGGTGCAGGCGGGGAAACAACAGGAATTTCCCAAGAGCTTGAGGACCAGTGGTTGGGCTAAGCGTGAGGGCCTGAGGGCAGCTGATTTTCCGCGTGGTGACGGAATCTGTCGTCTTCTCTCTTTCGTCCTCTTCAGTGTGGGGCTGCCTTCCAGGAGGACGACGTCATCACGCTCAATGGCACCAAGGAGGACGTGGAAGCGCTGAAGAGAAGGATGGAGGGCAGGAGGCTGCGGGCCAAGCTGGGGAAGGTACCAGAGTGCTGGGCTCCGTTCCTCACTTCCCGAGTTTGGGCGCGTATCAAGTCTGCTGGTCCTGCCCAGCCGCGGCCTCTGCTCCAGAGCCCGTCGCAAACCCGCCAGCTGTGCTGCTGGCGCTGGTTCGGGGTTCACTGCGATCGAGGTGGTTTTGATGACCGGGTGGGCCCAGGCTCTAGAAGATTCCAGGTGGCCTCGCTGGGTCAGGTTCAGTGGTCTGCTCTGTGCTCGGTTGCCTCATCGGTGAGGGGGTGTGGGTGTGGGCAGGAGGGTAGAAAAGCTCAGGCCTGTGAAGTGCGTCCGGAGCGCAAGGTGGCCACCACGATTGCTGCGCGGGCACTGAGTGTAAGAGGCTTGGCGTCACACCTTGTAAAACTGAGGAGGAGTGAAAGTCACCACCCCCAGCACCTCTGGAGAGCCTATGCGGCCCAGGTTTGAACGTCCTAGAGATCTGCGGGGAGCCCAGGGCCTGTGCTTCCCACCCACTCCTGGGAGTGCAGATGCAGATGCGCACACACGCATGCAGACACACGTGCATGCAGACACACACGCATGCAGACACACACGCATGCAGACGCACATGCTTGTGGCCACACACACATGCAGACACACATGCGTGCAGACACGCAGATACATGCATGCAGACGCACACACGCATGCATGCAGACACACATGCACGCACACACGCACACAGACACACACACCCTCCCTGCACTCCCTGGAGTGAGGAGACAAGCAGCCTTCCCCCCCCCGTGGAAGCCGCTGCCTGGCCGTCCTGAGCCTCCCCTGGCCCCGGTCTTGAGTGGCACCCCGGCGATGCTTGCTGATGCCTGGCCTCTGGGTCCGGGGTGCTGGGGTGAAGGCTTTGCTTTGCGCCCCAGGTTTAGAATCACCTTCCATAAGCAGTGGAATCCGTGCTTAATGATCTGATGTGATGAGCAGGCTCAAAACAGTTGATCAGCTAAGAAATCATTCAATGTGTCATCGATTCTGGATCCAATAGTAAATTTTGTTATTTCTTGAGTACTTACGGATGATAGCCATGGTCTTTTTTTCATTCTTTAAAAAAAAAAAAAAAAGGTTCAGGGTAACTGTGGGAGAAACTTCATGTCATCAGAACTAAGGCAAAAGAATGCCTAAAGTATTAGAAAATTGGTTTCAGTATCCTGAGGACATAAAAATTGTGAAGAGAAATAGCCTGCCTGGTTTTGTGCTACTGGCGTGCATTTACCAGTGATGTAATAATTAAAGATTTTTCAGGTTTTTCATTTTTTAAAGTCATAATAAAGTGCAAGACCGTATCACCCTGGAATAGTATATAATTCATGGTCATGAGGCTTAAAAAAGCTGAGAATATGATAGCAGTATTGTTATTATGTATGGGTCCAGAATTCTCAGAAAGAGCCAAACCACACTGGCATTTCCTCCTTTGATAGCTTCACTTAGGTAGAAAATAATCTGTGTGAATGGTTCTGTAGTAGAAGGAATTTTGCCCAGCTTCTGTGATCGAGTACCAGTAGAAGTACCCTGTGAAATGGTCTTGTACGAGGTTATTACAATAGTCATGAGAAATAAAGAGGCGCTCTGTCATTTAAAGGGGTGAGTTCGGGTTAGAAGTGAATAGAAGTTTGAGGTATTTTTGACGACATTTACCAAAAAGGATCTGCTTGGTCTTTGTTGCTACTATTGATCAAGTTCAGTTTTTAAGAAGCACAAAAGGGAAAGATTGTATTTTAACAGAAGCTCCTAGAGACATTGGTATGGTCATTAGCCGTCTTACTTTAGTGAGTTGTCTCCTCTGTCCCAGGCTTCCTGCCAAGTTGTTCAAAGCCCAGTGGAACTAACATGCCCCTCTCCGCAGAATACTCCCCGGACCTTCTGGGAATGCTTCCGAGAGACGGCTACCAGGAAACCAAAATATTTCCCCAATATACCCGCAGCTGGAGACAGGGCATGGCATTTCCTGTCTAAGGCCTCATTGCTTGTGCTTTTCAGATAACCTCAGCTTTGAGTGAAGGGCTTAGAAATTAGCAGTTCTCTGCATTTTTTTTTTTTTTTTTTAAGGATGAGGTGTTACCCTCACAAATGTGAATGCATGTCTTGCATGTGTGAAATGAATAGGACGTGTTTATGTTTTATGCAAGTGTTATAGGTCACGTAGCATGTATATATTACAAGTTCAGGGCCACTGCCTGAGCAAGGTCTTTGATGTTTTCTAGTGATGGGAGCCTTCTGAAATGTTTAGGCTGCGTATCTTTAACGCCACCTTTTGCATGCTTAGGAAAACGGCATGTTTAAAGTAAATTCTCTGAGTGAACATAAGTCCTGTTTGTCCTTTCTGTGATTGAATCAGCTGTGTGGTTTGAGAATGGTTTATTTCATCTCTTAAATTTTTGCTGACCAATTTAACTATTATGAGCGACAGAATTCTAACAGAAGTAATCCAGAGTTGAGGAGAATTGGCTAAAGTGTTCTTTAGTACAGACCTCAAGTCCTTATAGTTAAATACACAAATGTCAAAGCAGTTGGACAACTTTAAAGAAGTCTTCCTGGAAAGGTTAAGACTCAGTACTGGCTGGACTTAAGTTGTCATCCAGTTAACTGCTCTTTTGTGTGCAATCGTCACCATCAACACTGACAGTTAGCACTGAAACCTGTCTTCCACATTTAGATTTTTTGAGGGTGTGGTTTTGGAATGTAACTATACAGCTGAGCAGATCTCTGCAGATGTATGTCATGTGAGGCGAGAGTGCACAACTGGAAACACATGGGGAGGCCCGAGGTTTAGGGCAGAGGATCAGAGTCCTCTTCAGCGGGAGCCCTGCCCCGAGTGACCCGTTTTGGCCTCTCATTGGGCTCCCGGACTGGCGGGAGCCACACTGACACCGAACAAAATCAGTGAGTCTGAGCACGTGCCTGCCTTCCCCTTTCTTTTCACAGAAAACAAAGAAACCCAAGGTGGCAGAGTCTCTCTCAAAATCAGATGTCAGTGAAGGTAAGTTGCTAAAAGAGGTCCTTATTTTAGCAAAATAAGGCCATAGGCCTGTTTCCTAAATAAGTTCCTGATGTTGTTTTGTTTTGCTTACTTTGTTCTTTCACAGAAGCCCCAGGACCATCAAAAATAAAGACAGGGAAGCCCGAAGAAACCAGCCTTGAGTCTCAAGAGAAGAAAACCACCTTGGCTCCCGGAAGTGCAGGTGGGTCCTATTGAGACGGCAGTGGGCCACTTAGACAGCTGGGAACCTGCGTGGGTGCGTCACGGTTTTGCTGGCATGAATTGGAGAACTCAAGCTCGTCCTAATGGTGTCTCTAAATAGTTCACTGAGCTCTCTTGGCGGGTAACTAAGAAACAGTTGATTCACCTTAGAGCGGGAGCCCTCTCGGGACGGAAGGGGTGTGGGCACAAGTGCCAGTTTTCCTGTGGAGTCTGCACTTGGGGCCAGGCTAACAAGGGGCGCCGAGGCCTGACTCGGGGCGTTCCCTAATTTAAGGCTGGGGCTCGCTGTGCACCACGTGTGCACTCGAGCCGGCTTTCCTCCACCTGCTCTTGACCGAGAGCCATTCTATTTGCTTGATAGTCCAGAATTTAGTGCCTTTCTCCCGAAACTCACTACCTTTAGCAAAGAAAATAGTATTTATTTCACAAAGAAGAAAAGCACAGATTGATGAGGTAAAGGAGGGTGTAATCCTGTGGTGTAATCGTCCCCCAGAGTGTTCATGGGTTCCAGCGCCCCAGACGCACACCTCAGCCACCTGGCCTCGGGATATGATGCATGCCATCCCCGGAGCTGGGACCAGTGCCGAGAGTATATAGCAAGTAGTGATGAGTGTGATTTTAAATACGGTAGCTTCATTTGTTTTTAGGACTTGGCAATTGAGATAAACGTATTTCAACATGCATCCCCAGAAAGCAGGAGGGAAATTAATGAACTTTTGAGGATGTGACGTTTGGAGGGATCTGTAGTCCCAGCTTTAAAGTTTTGGGCTTTTCATTTTTCCAGCAGCACAGGGGAGCTCTTCCGGAAAAGCCGGGAAGCCTCCGTGTGGAGCCATGAAGAGATCCATTGCCGACAGCGGAGAGTCAGAAGCTTACAAGTCCCTTTTCACGACCCACAGCTCCGCCAAGCGCTCCAAGGAGGAGTCGGCCCACTGGGTCACCCACACGTCCTACTGCTTCTGAGGCCCGGGGCGCGGCCCCGGCGCACCCCAGAGCTCGGAGCCCGCGTGGCAGGGCAAGACGGGGGCTCGGTGACCCTGCCGGCCCCACCCCGTCGCCCTCTCCGCTCACCTCCTCCCCCAGCGCGCGTGGACCCGCCCACGGCCGAAAGCACGCTGGCCACACTATTTATGCTTAAAATAATTAAAGACGCCAGATTTCTCACGGGTATGTGGTTGGCTCATTCTGACTCAGATTCTCATGGTTTTGCTCGCGGTGGTTAATTAATTAAACAAGCCAAGTGAAACCGAACTTGAGGAAGGACAAGTTTGAGGTGCGTTCGGCCTGCAGGGCTGCAGGCGGGGTGGTCTGGGCGCCAGGGAGGGGACTGAGGGGCCTTCCTTGCAGACCGCCTTGATGAGAGAGCAGACCTAGTTGGCACCCGATGACGTCGTACGAGGATAAAGTGAGTCTGACTTCTGCTCTTGCTCTCATCTCTGGATGTTTCTTCTTTCTTCCCCGAACGTTGAGTAAGAAACTTGCAGCCATTGCACTGATAGCGATTGTAGTTCTATGACATCATTGTCAATTCCACTTCCTCTCTCAGCAGAAGATTATAAAAGGGGTAAACTCTGCATAAAGTTGGTGTACCTTATCCATGAAGTGTGTTGAAGTGAATAATTAATGAAATTCTCCTATGAGACTAAGAATCAGGAACATCCAGGTTCAACACTGCCTTTCTGGAGACAGCTGTATCATTCAGATGGTTCTTTATACCAGATCCAGGGCCCTGGTTTCCATGAAAAAGCAGGCAAAGGAAACACAACATCGTAAGTCGGCTGTGCTTCAGTAAAATACATTTTTTAAAAAAGCAGGCAAAGGAGCCGGGAGAGTAAGGTCGGAGGCGGGAGGGAGCAGCCTCGGAGGGAGGATTCTGGGGAGCAGGTGGAGAGCCGAACGCAGCCTGCTCGTCCCGGGTCCTGTGCCTCAGCAAGGTGGGAAGTTGGACCCGAGGACTTGTTGACATTGTGAATATAGAGATATAGAGGAGTTTTCATCAGAAGGATATTAACATCAGTGAATTTCTGTTGTGGACTTTTCCAGAACAAACCTGAAAATTATCTAGTTTCTCTCCCAGATCAGCATTTATATACCGTTACATACAGGTAAGTCTGGTTATAATAGCGATGCCTATTTCTTAATCAACCCTTGGGCCTCGCGGCCCCGTAAACCCTGCACAGATGCTCTCGGCACGGAGCCCCACGTCCCCACCCCAGGCTGGGGGAGCATGTGCCCCAGGGCAGTCTGTGCCACTGGATCCCACTCTCCGTCTCCCCTCCTGTTTTCAAACCATCTCACAGAACTTCATCACTCAACACAGTTAGAGGCACAGTGGAGGCACCCAGTGGACCCTTGCTTATATCCAGCAGAAGACTTTTTTTCCCGGGAATAAGTGTGAATCAGGTGACCCAGCGGGACAGGTACAAGCCCTGCGTTCCATTAGTCGGGACTTTTTGTTTCATGTCATTTTTAGAAACTGATGGTTTCAAGTGCACTGGCCAGTGAGCCTTGGCTGTACTCCTGGCAGCGGCCTCTGTCGTCCTGCAGGCTGCGTCCCTCTCGCCTCAGAGTCTTCACACCTGCCTGGATGTCAACCACTTCCCCATTTTATCCAGCCAACTCCTGATCATCCCGCACATTCTATCTGAAAGTCTTTGTCAGGAAAGCCTTCCTGCCTGAACCAACCTAGCGCTGCCCCCTTGTGTTCTCTTAAAGCCCTCTGTTCTTACCATAAATGTCATTTTTTTCTTTTTTGGCCACACCGTGCAGCATGCAGGATCGCAGTTCCCCAACCAGGGGTCGAACCTGTGCCTTCTGTATTGGGAGCCTACAGTCTTAACCACTGGACCACTGGGGAAGTCCCCTTATCACAATTTTAATGAAATAAATGATACTCTTAATTAACTCAGGCATTGCACACTCAGGTGAAGTCAATGAGCGTAACTGTGAGGCGATAGGGAGTGGTGGGGACTGTGGAGAAAACATGGCCACCTAGAGGGGCCCCCGTGTTACCAGATGGTCCATACTTTTCAAAGGAAACTTAGTTTCCTTTGAAATCTGGCCTTTTTAAATGAAGCCCTCCCCGCACCGACATTTACATATCGGCAAATAATCATTTTCAGAAACAATGTAGGCCAAACAAAGTACATCAGTGGCTCCTAGTCTGTAGCCTCTGTTTTTTTGGTTGTTTTTTTTTTTTTTTTTTTTTAGCCTCTGGTTTAATATCTTTCTTTCCCACTAGGCTCTCAGCTCCACAGGGGCCCCTTCCCCAGGCTGCTCCGCTCACCACAGCGTCTGCAGTCAACAAATAGAAAAACAAAAGCAGATGGACTCTCCCAGTAGAGCATGAGGGTCAGAAAGAACATACTGGCAGAGAGATGGCCTTCTGTCACTCCCCCGCCTCTCTTTTTATTGCCTGCTGGGAATTTCGCCATTTCCCTTTAAGCCCTACTCCCAGGCGGCCCCTGCGAGCCTCTTTGTCCTCTGCCCTGAAGTCATCACAATGGCCAGAGCTGGTTCTGGCTCAGGGCCTCTGTGACATCACCAGCCTCCCAGCCCAGCCCTGGTCCCCATCTCCGGGTACAAGGGTGGACCAGCCCACCATGAGCCACCTTGTCCCCCATCTCTGCTCACCATGCGGACACTGAAATGGTTCCTGTTCTTTCCTCTGTGCCTCTCCTGCGGCTATGCCTTTATGTTTTCTTCTCTGAGAGAGAAAGCCAGAGAACCCCAGGGGAAGGTGCCTTGCGGAGGGCACTTTCGAATTCGGCAGAATCTCCCAGAGCATGCCCAAGGCTGGCTTGGGAGCAAGTGGCTCTGGCTTTTTTTTGTTGTCGTGCTGTATATGATGCTAAAGTTTCGAGGAGATAGTGAGGAGGGTAAGGTAAGGATGGCTCCGTTTTTCACACCACATTGATTCCATCTCAGAAAGTTCAGACTCAGAGGAACACATGCTGTGGTTGTTACAGGCAAGACCGTTAAGTACAACGAGTTTGAACACATAGAGTACCTACTTCTGGTCCTGAGAAACGTTGGCTGACTCATTTCCTGACGTGTCCTTAGGGAGGACGGTAGATCTTAACTCACAGAGGTGGGGACTCATAGTTGAAGACCACCTTCTGTTTACTGGGCAACTAAAACCTTGGCTCAATATTTATCCTGTTAAATCAGATTTTTCAAATTGAGGATAGATTCAAGAACTTGGCGTGTTTTAAGTCAACATTATTTATGGAGGCAGATTCACTGCCCCTGATTTTTCATTTCCCTAGCGTTTGAATCATTACAGGCTGCTGAACTGAATGGAAGTGGTATCATTATCCCAGGTAAAGGAAAAGACCTGTCGTAAAGGGTCAGAGGTGTAAAGAGGTAACAGCCTGTCCATAAAGTGGCTGAACAGCTCCGAGAAGGGGAAGGGAGAGAAATAACGGCAGCATGTTCGCTCCTGGACAAACCCACTGCTTCAGGAGTCTGTGTCCAAACTGATGGGAGCAGGGGTTGGCAAACCTTTTCTGTAAAAGGCCAGATAGTTGATATTTTCAGCTCTGCAGCCCATTCAGTCTCTGTTGCAAGGACTCAACTCTGCCGTTTGAGCATGAAAGCAGCCATAGACAGTATGCAAATGAACGAGCCTGGCTGTGTTCCAATAAAACTTTATTAACAAAAAGAGCTGGTGGGCCGGATTTGGCCATCGTTTGCCAACCCCTGGGCTAGATCAGTGCTAGGGCCAACCTCTCTTAGGTGAGCCCAGCTCTCTTAGAATTGTGTCAAAATCAGCAATGTCAACAGTGTTATTCACCCTGAATATCTTTCTTGACAGGAGCAGAAGGATCCTCCTGCCCTTCGAGGCTGTTCATTTCGCTCTCCAACAAAGAAAAATCAAAATGCTTCCCCCAACAAAGACTATGCATTCAATACCCTAACCCAGCTCGAGGTGGACCTTGTGAAGCTCATGTCCAAGGTGCGGAATCTGAAAGCCGCCATGGCAACCGGCGGTAACCTCAAGCTTCAGGACTCAGAGGTGCCTGCAGACCCACACAATAATATTACAATATATGAGATATGGGGCGAGGAAGACACCGAGTGAGTGGATTTGTGTGTCAAAGTAGGAGAGAAAAATTTTTGTGTTGACAAACCATATATGCAAACTAATAAAACTATTCTGAAGAAAAAGAATTCTCGAATTTGGGACCTTTTTCCTTTCTCTTTTTTTAAGCTTGAAAAAAGTGTGAGGCTAGTAGCCACAGCAGTTACTGTTTTGTTTTTGCCTTCCTCACTTCCTCTAGAGCAGAGGGTGGTGAGAAGTGCGTGGACAGTGACATTAGTGTAGGGTGACATTCTTGGCCACTGTGCCATGGCCCTTGTAGAATAAGGCTTGGGAAACTTGGGGTAAGATGCTGATATTATTTTCATAATAACTATCTTTACAGTAGCTATTTTTGCAAAAGACAGAACCTTTTTTATCTTTATGATTTATTATATTACAAAGGACAACTTTATAGGTTTTAAAATGATAAAAATGATTTTTAGGAGGTGTGTGTCAAGGGGATGGTGGATTCTAGAATGATTTCATTTTCTTACCACCAGAAAAGTCATCTTATTCATTCTGTCTCATGGGTCCCATGCATTGACTTCTCTGCTACAAAACTAACAGTTAACATGTGTCTAAGTGGATTCAGAAAAATGGAGACTCAAACCATGTTTTTAATGTAATTCGGATATAGATGAGCTAACCAGGAGTTCCCAAATTGGTCAGTACGAATATTCTTTATAATATTTATTTAAAATATGGGTATTTTGGCATGTTTGTATGGCTAATGGAAAATACACTTACTCCAGGCTGTTCTTTTAGCTCATAACCCCTAATCTAAGCCAGCCTGGTAGTTTTAGAGACACACAGGGACTTCCCTGGCAGTCCAGGGGTTAAGACTTCGCCTTCCAATGCAGGGGGTGCCGGTTTGATCCCTGGTCAGGGAGCTAAGGTCCCACATGTGCCTAGTGGCAAAAAAACAAAACATAAAACAGAAGCAATATTGTAACAAATTCAATAAAGGCTTTTAAAAAAACGGTCCACATCAAAAAACATCTTTAAAAGAAAAAAAAGAGACCCGCAGGTGCAGGCCTGGGCAGAGACATCAGCTGTGCGAGACCATGGAAATTCCCTTATTTCCACTTCAGTCCAAATTAAAGTGGGCTTAACTCTCCATCACCTTCCTTCCCAGCCACAAAGAGTTCAAAGAGTTCATCCTCATCGTCGGAGCACAGGCCTCAGGATCAGTCGCACATACGTGTTCGGGAAGAGACCTCAGATCAGAGCCGGCCATCTCTTCCCCCCCTCGTAATTGTGACGCTACCTTTGAAAAGTGGCCCCTGAACCCTTTACTTTTTGCCGAAACTTCAACTTCCAGGATGTGGGAAAACTGGAAGGAGCTGAGACGCCTCCTCTGTGCCTTCTGTACTCTTTCTGGGTGTTTTCAAGCAAATGGGACTATGTGAGTTATTTTCACAGCACATTCTGAAGAAATGCAGATAAGGAAAAAAGACTTTGGTTTCAACCTGTGAGGTCAACATGGGGGCACATTTTAGATTAGAATAGAGATAATGTAAAGGTTGCCAAACCATGGCTCACGGGCCAGATCAGCCCACTGCCTGTTTTTTGTACAGCCCATGAGCTAATAATGGTTTTTATACTTTCAAATGGTTGAAAAAAAATCAAATGATGAATTGTATTTCATGACATGAAAATTACATGAAATTCGGGAATTCCCTGGCGGTCCAGTGATTAGGACTTGGCACTTTCACTGCCGAGGGCCTGGGTTCGATCCCTGGTCGGGGAACTAAGATCGGCAAGCCACAAGGTGAGGCCAAAAGAAAAGAACGAAAAATTACATGAAATTCACATTTCGGCGACCATAAATAAATTTTTTATTGGAACACAGCTGTACCCATTTACATATTGCCTATGGTTGCTTTTGTGCTCTGTGGCAGAGCTGAATTACTGCACAGAAACCGTTATGGCCCCAAAGCTGAAAATATTTACTAACTAGCCCTTTACGGGAAAAGTTTGCCAATCCTAGTTTATGCTAATCTTACTTATATGTTAACAACCAGAAAAGGTGTTCATGGAGAACCAAGGTATTCAGTAACCTTCACAAGTATCCCCTCTTTGTCTGATAGGCAAAAATGTAATTTCGTATCATATTTTTGTGTCTACTTTTGTCCAGGTCACTACCAGCTAATGATGGGAACCCTAAGAAAGAGCAAAACATCAAAATGCCTCGTAGCAAGTCGACCGGGGACATAAGTGAGAGTGAAACCTGCTGTACAATTAGATTCAGCAGCTCCCGTAAGAGAGCGCCCCGGGTCTTTGCCTCACCCCAACAGAGAGCTTTGCAGAGCCCGGTGTTGCCTGGAAAACAGTGCTTCCTCACCCCAGTCCATTTCATGCAGTATTTTCAGGCAAAAATGCGTTAGCTATCGATGGAGAAGCCAGAGCTCCACAAAGCTGCTCACCTCTGCTGTTCCAGTGTCAGCTCAAACCCGAGTGTCACCACACTCCACAGTGACTCAGCACATCGTAGCCGCCGGATCGCTGTAGTTGTCTGCACCTGCTGTCTCTGTCAGAGGAGGTTCACTCGGGTGGTTGGCAGAATTCGTAGCCAAGACCCTCTCCTGGGGGCCTGAAGAGGCCGCTGCCATACGCGAGGTGATGGGTCGCGGGGCAGGGACGTGAGGACAGCCTTGAGGATCTGAGAATAGTCCCCAGTCAACAGCTAGAAAGGAAACCTGGAATCTCAGCCATACAGCTGCAAGGACATGGGCTCTACCAGCAACCAGTGACCTAGAAGAGGCCCCCAAGTCAGAGGGGATCCCAGCCTGGTGAGACCCTGAGCATATGAGCCCACCTACCAGAACATAGACTCCCAACCCACAGAAACTGTGAGATAATAAATGTGTGTAGTGTGAAGCCACTAAGTGGCTTTGTGGTAGTTTATTACACAGCAGTAGAAAATCAATACAGCGCGCACACACACACACACACAAACTCACAAACTCTTTCCATCTGCTGTTTCTGCTGCCTCGGATGACATATCCATGCTCCCTCTGGCCTAGTCACCAGCCTCTGAACCAGGGGAATGGGACCAAAGGAATACTGGCAGAGGGTCACGAACAGGGCTACCCTGTTACAAAGTGTTGGCTCAGGGACCAAACCTCCCCCCACCCCGGCATGTTTGTTTGACCCATAATCATATTCTCTAACATTTTATTTTGAAATTTGTAGTTGCAAAAGTAGCAGAGTATCTCCTTAGACTCTTGGCCTAGTGTTCCACATTGGTTTTCCCCAGTGGTTACATCTTATGTAACTTGAGTACAGTCACAAAACCAGGAGACTGACATTGCAACAATGTGTGTGGGGAGTTCTGTGTTGTTTTATCCTGGGTGTGGAGGCGTGGACCCACCACTCCACCATCCCAGCAGAGACCCCCAAACCCCTGGCAACCACCAATCAGTTTCCATCTCTGTGATGTTTATAAATTTTTATTTATTATTTTATATTTATTTTTGGCTGTGTTGGGTCTTCGTTGCTCTGCGTGGGCTTTCTCTAGTTGCGGCGAGCAGGGGCTACTCTTCATTGTGGTGCTTGGGCTGCTCATCGCGGTGGCTTCTCTTGTTGTGGAACGCGGGCTCTCAGTAGTCGTGGCTCGCGGGCTTAGTTGCTCCGCGTATGTGGGATCTTCCCAGACCAGGGATTGAACCCGTGTCCCCTGCATTGGCAGGTGGATTCTTAACCACTGCGCCACCAGGGAAGTCCCCATCTCTATGATTTTTGTCCTTACAAGAATGTTACGTGAATGAAATCATACAGTGTGTGAACTTTTATTTTTTAAAAAATATTTATGTATTTATTTAGCTGCGCTGGTTCTTAGTTGTGGCACGCAAGCTCTTTAGTTGCAGCATGCGGGCTCTTAGTTGCGGCATGCAGGATCTATCTAGTTCCCCGACCAGGGATCAAACCCGAGCCCCCTGCATTGGGAGCTCAGAGTCTTAACCACTGGACCGCCAGGGAAGGAAGTCCCCTACAGTGTGTGACCTGTGAGGCTGGCTTCTTTCACTCGACATAAGGCCCTTCAGATCTATCCAGGTAGTCTCATGTGCCAGCACTTCGTGCCTGTCTGCTGCTGAGTCCGTGGAACCCTCTGCCTGAGGTGTGGGGGAGGTTTTGGTCTCTTGTAGGTTTCGGTTATAATTACAGAGCTGCTACAAAGAATCGTGTGCAGGCTTTTACATGAACACGCATTTTCATCTTTCTGGTATAAATGCCGAGGGTTGCGGTCACTGGGTCACATGGGAAATGCATGTTTTGGCTTCCACTAAGTCAAAGATTCAGAAGAAGATACACCCAGGGAACTGCCGCTCTTTCCTCATCCTGGCTACCCGGATCCCACACCCTCCTGCCCTCCAGGAGCTCTGTAGTGATGTGATCAGCCTCTTTGGTTTCTGTGTTGTCCTTCCTGTCTTTCTCTTGCACAAACGAACAGATGCAGATGCGTGTGCATTTCCTTATGCCCCTTCCCTCTGACGTGGAGGACAGCAAGCTCCCCAAATTCTTTGGGGCTTTGCTTTTTCCACTTAACAGAAGGTTCTTGGAAATCCCTTCAAAGTGGCTCTTAGGGGGTCTTTCTCATTCTTTTTTCCCCGCTGCAGAGTGCTCCATTGTGCTTGTTCAGCCCCTGTCTTACATGCGGACATTCAGGTAGCTTCCAGGAGTTTGAAATGACAAATAATGATGCAGTGAATAACCTTGTGCATACATATTTTTATGGTGTTGGAGATGTATCTTCAGGGTAGGTTCCTAGTAGTGGGCTTGGTGGGGAGAAGGGTGAACGCATGTGTGGTTTTGTTAGGCATTGCTAAATTTTCCTCCAGAAGGGTTGTGCGGAATCGCGTTCTCGCCGGTCTTAGAACGCTTTGCATGGCTTGCAGTTACTGAAGGTTTCCACTAGGTGGCAGACAAAGCCCGTCACAGGGAACAGCGCTCTCGTTTCCCGAGGATTTCGTTTTCAAGAGCCCTCGATAACAGTCATGTGAGAGTTGAAATAGTAGTTGTCATAACACTTTTTTAAATTTTAATTTTAATTTTTTTTTTGCGGTACGCGGGCCTCTCACCGTTGTGGCCTCTCCCGTCGCGGAGCACAGGCTCCGGACGCGCAGGCTCAGCGGCCATGGCTCTCACGGGCCCAGCCAATCCGCGGCACGTGGGATCTTCCCGGACCGGGCACGAGTCCCCTGCATCAGCAGGCGGACTCTCAACCACTGCGCCACCAGGGAAGCCCCATAACATTTTTATCCCAGTCAGCAACTAGCATTTATTGTACTGGTCGTAATGAAAACATTACTCTTTGTTAACAATGAACATTTGTCGTTTGATTATTCACTCATTCATTCAAGTATTTGTTCTAGGCACTGTTCCAGGCTCTGGGCATGAGAAGATAAAAACAACAAGCAAACATCTTGCCGGCACAGAGCTTGCATTCCACTGGGGGAGAGACAAGAAACACGTAAGTCCAATATGTAGGCTGTCAGGTGGGCCCATGTACTACAGAGAAAGGTAAAACAAGGAAGGGGAGCAGGGTTTGGGAGTCAGTGAGTGAATGGTTGTTTAGGATCTTAGTGTGGTCGGGGAAGGGCTGCTGAGAAGCCCTTACTGGAGGGAGTCAGCCCTGAGGACCCGGGAGGAAATGAGGAAGGGGAAGTGCAAAGGCCCTGAGGCAGGAGCACCGGGCCTCAAGGCGAGCTGCTGGGGGTCCTGTACTTGGGGCCGAGTGAGGGAGGGGATGAGGTGGGACACACGGAGCGGGTGCCTCGCAGGCCACCAGCAGGACTCGAGTTTCCCTCCTAGAGAGATGAGGGCCGTGGGGAGACTGTGGAAACCCTCCTTCCCCCACTCCCTGGACGGAGACGCACCTGTCCTCCAGGTGTCTCCAAACGGCCCAGCCCAGGCCACACCTGATCTGGGCTTTGTTGGTCTCTGTTCTCAGGGGCCCTTGGGGGTGGGGGGCAGGGGGACGACAGATGGGGGGAGATGAGGCTTCCTGTGGGAGATGAAGCACCTTTCAGGGGCCCTGCTGGGTGATCTCTGCCTTCCATTGTCTTTCGGCCACTTAACAATTCTGTAAACTGTAGAAAATGGGTAATACACGAAGCCTCGGTGTTTATCAAAATGCAGGTGGATCTCATGTAGGGGACGCAGTTAGTTTTGCAGCTCTGCGTCTGTCTGTCTGTCCTCCCGTCGGCTTCCAGTCCTTTGAAGCCTCCTCTGAACCTGCTGTACCGTCCTACTGGCCCCTCCTTAACCAATGAGTTGAGTCACTTTTTTGACATATGACTGTCTTATATTGCATGAGTCGGGAGTCTGCCCTACAAAGGTTCCCTCTCCTGGTGCCCCGAGCCC
>RJWK010049453.1:0-16612 GCA_004363435.1 Platanista minor | reverse complement strand
TGATGCCAACGAGCTGTGTGACTTTAGGCATGTACATCACCTCCCCAGGCTTTTTTTTTTTTCTTTTATCAAACAAAGAGGTTTGACTAGACACTCTCTAGGATTGCTTTCAGTTTTGCTGTAGCAAATAATACGTATGTGTGTATCTAGTAAATAGACACTGTTAATGTGAATTTTCAAGAACAATTGCAGGCTAAAGATGACAAAGTGCTGCTTTCTACTAGGCCTTTCCTGATGCCTGCACTTTGAGTCACACCAGATCTAGGATCTGAGCTTCAGTTAATAAAAGATAATCCATGTCCGAGGAATTGAAGTACACTAAGCACACATGATGTGTAACTCAGGATGTTTTTCTGTCTGTCAGTGGTTTACTAAAATGCAGCCCCTGATCAACAGCATCAGCATCACCTGGGAATTTGTTAGAACTGCAAATTCCAATTCTAATTTCAACTCTGGGGAATGGGCCCATCAGTCTGTGTCTTTTTTTTTTTTTTTTTTTCTTTGTGGTAAGCGGGCCTCTCACTGTTGTGGCCTCTCCCGTTGCGGAGCACAGGCTCCGGACACGCAGGCTCAGCGGCCATGGCTCATGGGCCCAGCCGCTCCGCGGCATGTGGGATCTTCCCGGACCGGGGCACCATGTCCTCTGCATCATATATTTGTTTATTGTATACAGCACGTTCTTATTCCTTATCCATTTTATACATATTAGTGTATATAGGTCATTCCCAGTCTCCCAATTCATCAGGGCTCAAGTTTGAGACTCGCTGCTGTGCCTGAACTAGGAGACTCAGACCACCTACTTAGCTCATCCTCTCTGCCTCCAACATGCCTCCCCCAGTGCCCACGCACATATAGCAAAGCTTGCATAGGAAACCAGATGTTTATCAGGATTGCTTGATGAAAAAGCAATAGATAATTATTGCCTACCTGGTGACAGGCCCTGGGAATATAATGATGAGCAAAATAGATGGACTCTCTACTCTCATGGAGCTTACAGCTTCATAGAAGCATAAAGTCTGTGCAGAGGGAAATTGCCAATCATAATGGAATGCACCATCAGCTATATATCCATATTACAACATGGCACTCTGTGCGCTCTGGGGAGACGGCACCCACATCAACTAGAAGACCTGGGTTGGCCAGTCGGCCTGCCTCCTCTGGAACAGTGACGCTGAGGGACACCTTTCCTGTTAGCTGTCTCTTTACAGTCTTCTTGCAGCCCTACCAACTGCAGTGACAAAATAATTATTTTTGAAAAGTTCAAACACATGGAAAAGACCCTGGCCTTCCTTCTAGGGGTCTTTCCAGTCAGCTTTCTTTGAAACCCTGACATGACTTCCCAGATAGAGGCTTGGAAAACACCATCATACTGTGCTGAGCTCATCTCTTGGTCCTTAGTGGGGACCCACTAAATGCTCGTAGAGCTGATGTATGAACGAGCAACACATGTAACAGATCATCTCTTAGGGAGGGTCACTGTGTTTTTATACCAATTCTTGTTAGCTTCCATTTCAGATGCTGACATTTATTAGTTTTACCCCCAAATTATTTTGGTTTGGAGACTCATTATATGAGTTTTGGTTTGGAGACTCATTATATGTTTCCAAACAATACACCTGAAATCAGAGATCTGTTGAATGATTTACATGGGTATCAGCGTATTAAAAAAATCCACTTGTACTTTCAAATGAGGAAGATGACTTGTACAGACATTTCTACGGACACAATTTTTGACCCTTTTAAAAGAGAAAAATCTGTCTTTAAAGTTGATTATCTGTCACAGGATGGCTTGATTTTGTTTACACATATGCAAACCCAGGTATTGAGGATATTGTGCTGGTGTCTCTATCCATCCCAATAGAGCTGTGGTTCCTGGCCTCAATCACGGAGGTTTGGGGAAACGAGAGACTGAGGAAGCCATCCGGCTGGGAGGGAGAGTTTCTGAGTTTCTAACTGGGAAGTCAAAGATGTGGGTCAAAGGTGGTCAGGCCCCAACAGGCTTTGGTTCCAGAACACTACTGTTCTGGATATTGGTGTAAGTGCTGACCTGTCACCTAAAAGAGATGTCCCCTGTAACACAGAATGACATCACATCTTTAACAATCTCTGCTTACAACCTGATTCACTTTAACAAGATTCCAAGTAACACAATTGCACAATGTTATACTTTCAAAAGCAAAGGCTGGGCTATTTCCCATCACTTGGGTTAAAATTTTCACAGGGAGATCAATAAAGCAAAAGCAGAGATACCTAGAATTTTGCAAAAATTCCCAAATGCTGACCCACAAGCAATAGTTGTTCTAAATTGTTGCCTAAATTCACAGAGATGCAGTGATATCCAGAGTTTTCCTTAGGCCATCCTCAAGTCCCTTATGCATATTAAGTGCTCAGCGAATGTTTACTGTCGGGCATAATGAGCAGGATTCTGGTCATGAGTCTTCTTAGGAGTCTTCTCTAAAAAAGTGGAGAGAGTTTAAAAAATATTTCTAATACTGTATTGGGGGTGGGTATGGCCACCCCTCATCAGGTATCATTGAGAATCCCTGAATACGTTTGCCTGGGGCTTTTCAGGGAATAAATTGAGGGAGAATTAGGGCTCCTTTCTAGCTCCTGGTCATCTGAAGATGTTCTCTAGGGAAGGAAACTCTACCTGTTTTAGGGAGGCTGGGGTGAACTTGAGTCACACTTCCTAGATGTGAACTTAGTGAGCATGATGCTCCTGTGACCTAGGACAAGCTCTAGTAAGGAATATGTTATCTTGAGGGCCACCACCAAGGACCTGCTCCTGGAAATCTGTGACTGACACATGCAGACCTTATGGGGTTCTACTCAGAAAGGGTGGCAGCTGAGTGTAGGGACAAAGAGCCTGTCTGAGAGAGCTCCTTGCTGTTCCCAGATCCTCCTGTGCCACGCCAAAAGCCCTCGGTCATTGAACAGGCTCTCTGGCCGGAGACTGGCTGTGGAGTGAAACCAGCTCTAGACTGAGGAGCACGTGAGCCTGGGGGTGCGTGCTGGACCTCTGGGACTTCTCTGGTGCACAGTTGCATTTTCTTTGGGGTGAGTGGAAATTATAAAAAATATGAGACTTTACATGTTAAAAATTGGGAGATTCACATAAATATCTGGATTTCTGTTTTGTGAATAATCAGAAGATCTTGGAAGTACCTGGGCTATATAGCCCCATGACAATAATCAGCTGACTGAAGCTGTGTCGTGGCTGTCCCCAAGTTTTCCACGTTCACTTGGGACCTGCTCTTCTCATCTGCATTACCAATACAAATCGTGAAGACACTTGAGTTTGCAACCCTTGATATAGCTAAAAAGTTTGCTGGATACCTTTTATGTATAGAGCTCTGATGCTCTAGACTTAAGCTCCTTCAAAGACTATAGGTGGCTTTATCACTTGTTGGCTAATGCTGTAGACAGTGGCCAGGATGCTTCTGGGGATAAGGTTGGCCTTACACTAGAGCTGGATTTCCATTGGGTTGTTCACTGGGGACCTACCCACTCACCTCCCAACTCCTTACCACTTTTTACTTAGAATACCATTAGCATTATAAATGGGACACCTATGAAAAATTACCAGTGATACTGTCAGGCTCAGGGTTTGCATTTAGAATCAAGTCAGGAGGAAGTGCCATCACATATGTTGGTATTCATCTATTTTATTACATATTTTAAAAAATAACATCCTCCCTCTAACAAGTTTAGTTTGCAAACACAAACAGTAGGTGCAAATTGAAAAACAATTATATATCAATCTTTTCACTTGCAAAGGTTCAGGTGTAATTTTAAAAAGTCTCCCCTTACTGGTATGCATAAAAAAATTGCACTGCACAATCTTCAATCAAATTAAAGTGGGATTATATCAAGTGGCTGTACTAGATCCATTCAGTTTCTTTCTAGAAATACACTGAGTTACCCTCCTGGTAATATTCAGAGTTTCAGAGTTTTATCATTAATGGCGTTGTAAATGTTCTCAGTCATCGGCACATACATTTCTGCTTTGTCATCCAAGAAATATAAGGCATCTTTGATAACTGCAGGGTTAAAGCCCTCTTCCATGAGGGTCACTTTTCGGTGTTTAAAAGTTCCAGTAATCTCAATGGTGTCCTGAAAAACATCAAATAATCATTTGAGAGCTGTGAAAGCAGGTTCTATGTGATACCAAGATATCCTGTCTTCAGAACCTCCACTAGGGGGCCCTCTGTGGAGGTATTTTTCCTTCCTTTAAAGCTTTATGATCACATGTGGGGAGAGAGAGGCTGCTGACAGTGGAATACGGAGCAGAAGAGTCTGTCATTTGGTGAGCTTCCGGTATTACTGGAATATCCTGATTAATGGTGGGGTGGGGAAAGGAATCATCTACACACAGACAACTTTTTTTTTTCAGCCTGTTTGTGACACTGAAGACTTGTTTCTTCTTCAATAAATAGGTAATGGTCTGAGGATATTTCAACTTTCATGTCTCTCAACCATCACTGTAAAGCCTATGTCAGTGCTTTATGAACATCAACAGAAATAACCGTTTAACCTTAGCAATATCTAGTAATGTAACACTTCTTTTCTCAAATCTTCAGCTACAGAATCACAGAGCTCAAGGTCCAAAAGTGAGAGTGTTAAACTAAGGGGTTAATGTTTGAGAAAGAAAAAAAAAAAGCTCTCTATCTGTGACAGTTTAGCCTTTGGTAGTTCCTACTGGCTAATGATGCCCAATTAAAGTTCACATCATAGAAAGGTGCAGGACTTCAGTGGACTTTTCCCTTCTTTAAAACTGGAAACAATACATAAGAGGGCCGGAGCATTTCTATTTTATGTGTTTGTTATACGTCATCAAACAGACTTTGTGAGTTATTTGCTAACACTGTTGCTGAATGAACTGCCTGTGCTTTTCGGGAAAAAGGGATTAGGATTTGGTTTCAGCTAGCTATATTTTCTGGTATTTCTGTTTCCTCATTTAGCTTCCTGAAAGGGTAGTGAAAATTTGGCTGTTGTGCTCGCCATAGTAGAAGAGGAATTGTTCCCTAAGACGCAGGTGTCTCCAAGAGAGAGGATAACTGAACTTTATAACAAGTGGTTTCACCTGTATTCTTAGAAACCGGGGCCTTGCATAATTGGGCAGGTAATCGGCCACATGCTTAAAGAGTCTCCTTCCATCAAATTCATGGTCTTCCTTCATCTTGATGGAGGCCATGCCAATTCGACCCTCATGACCTAGAGTTAAAGTGAGAAAAAATTAGGTGGGTTGTAGCTATTTATTTTATTTATGATGCTTTGCTAGGTCAAAGAACAGAGAACTGAGACAGCATTATGGCATGGGTTTCTTTTGGATGCTTGGAATTTTTATTTCAAATATATGTTGAAGTTAAATTCTAAAGTGAATTAATGATAACAACAAAACAACAAGCTATATATTGAATGAATCTTTATTACATGCCAGGTCCTTTACTAAGTGTGCTTTATGTACTATCTTATTTAACCCTCATGACAACCTTATGAAGAGGTACAAAGGTTATCTCCATTTTACAGGTGAAGAAACTGAGGCTTAATGACATTAAAAGACTTGTTCAAGTTCATGCAGCAAATACTAGGCAGGGCCAGAAATGGAATTGAGGCAGGCTGGCTAAAGATCCTGTGCTTATTAACATCACCCTTCTTGGCAGCCTAGATGTAAACACCAGAATGGGAAAAAGGTTGAACTAGTGGCTAAAAAAATGTTTTGGACTCTGGTGAAAAACCCTTGCTCCCCTATCAAGGATAACTGGGCTCAGGTTGTTCTTTGGGTTGCAGGTCAGGTCTGTTGTGCTTCCAGGCACAAATGTCACCTCTGAGACTTATATAATCACGGTTCCTAATAGCTTTGCCTCTGCATTTCAGAGAGGCTGCGGGACAGCAGTGTGAAGGCAGATCAAGGTTGAGCGGTGTGTGCCCGCCGCACCCCTGCCTCCCCACCTTGATGCCTTCTAGTCCAGAGAGGTTGTGCTCGCCACAGGGGAAACACATCCTAACAGCTCTTTCTTCCCTGTGTTTTGAACAATTACCATTGTTTTCTTGTGAGGACAGTGGTAATTACATATTAATACCTCTTCTACGTGATCCGGCATACCCAGTGGGAGTCCAGGTCCACTTCCCTGAACTACTTAACTGTAATCAGAGAGGGGGAAGGAGCCGCCCTTTGTCACCTGGGCCCCAGCTTTCGAAATCTCTCCCATGGTGATTGTGTGTTTACCCATGACTCTAAAGAAGGCAGAAAACAGGAGGAAAAATTATAAGAAAGGAAATGCAGCTTCATTTGCTTTGCCTCTTATCTGAAGGAGGGAGGCAGGGCACCATACCCTCTTTCTCTAGGGGTCCCTGGAAGCTGTCTCAAAGGTACCGGTCTCAGGAATCTTGAATGTCTCCAATGAGCTCCTTTTAGAATTAAGGCAGAGGCTGATGCAACAGAAATCTTCAGTGTCAACTGATTCCTTGCTTCTTGCTCTGGCAGAGGCAATGCCCAACCGAGAGGTGAATGGGGCTGTTGGATCTCAGGTCTCTGCCCTGACTCCCAGAGGTTGGCTGGGGCTAGTTCAGCTCCAGGGGGAAGGTTCCTGTCTGCAGCAGTTCAGGCCAGAGGTTCTCTAGGGTTGCACTATCCAATATGGTGGCCACTGGTCACATGTAGCTATTAAAATTAATTATAATTAAATAAAATGAAAAACGCAGTTCCTCAGTTGCACTAGCCACATTTCAAGTGTTCAACAGCCATATGGTAGCTATTGGCTACCATGCTGGACAGTGCAGATCTAGAACATTTTCAGAACACTGCAGAAAGTTCTATTGATAATATAAAGCTCTAGAGAGCAGTTTGGCAGTTCTGGTGTCATCTCTATTCTAGGCCCAAACTTAGAAGTTTCCTCCTGGTCCAAAGCTGAAATCTGTGAAGGCCTTGTTCAGCCCTTTGGTAGTGAGAATCACCCTGGTGGACTGATGCCTTTCTCTAGATAGACCTGCCACATTTCTTGGCTTCAAGAGTGGCACTGAGAATCACAGAATCTGAAAATAGGAGAGACTTTAGTGTTCATGTCTAATCTTTCACTGCTGTAAGAATTCTCACAGGATCCCAGGTGGACAGCCAGCCTCTTTACACATCCCCGTTGGTGGGACATTGTCTACCTCAGGAGACAGACCATTCTGTTGTTGGTCCCTCTGGTTACAGGAGAGTTCTCAGGCTAAAATTTGCTCCCTGGTCATTTCAATCCATCCATTTTATTCTGCTCTCCAGCGCAACGTAAACACAGCTGCTCCTTGTTCTACCTGACTTGTCTCCCAATCATTTGAAACCCATTAGCCTCCTCTTCTTTGTTCCATATCAATGGCTCCTAAACTTTACTGGGTGGTAGACCTACCTGGGAATTTAAAAAAAGACAGAAAGATTGAGTTCCAAACCCCAGATCTGGGCTTCAAAAAGTTTCCCAGATGATTCTGATGACTGGCTAAATTTTCAGAACCACTAGGCCTCCAGGCTTCTCAGACTTCAGTGTTTTTTAAAAATTGTGGTAAAACATACAATTCATTATTTTAACCATTTTAAAGTGTACAGTACAGTGGCTTTTAGTACGTTCACAATGTTGTGCAGCTATCACCAGTATCTAGCTCTAGAACATTTTCATCACTCCAAAACCAGACTTCATTTGTTTTAAGAATCACTGGAGGGCTTGTTAAAACACAGCTCCCTGCGCCCCACCCCAGAGATTCTGGTTCAATAGTTCTGGGGTGGGCATCTTTAACATGAGAAATATCAAATTTTTAACAAGCTCCTGGGCAATGATGCTGTTGCTGGTCCAGGGACCCTACTGTCAAATGAAAAAAAATGCACAACGTGAGAGTTGGGAGTTAAATTTTATTTGGGGGCAAAATGAGGACTATAGCCTGGGAGACAGCATTTCAGATAGCTCTGAGAAACTGCTCCAAAGAGGTAGGGCAGAAGGTCAGTACACATGGGATTTTAGTGAAGTGGGAGTACATGCAACCAGGCACATATTTTTTGCAGAAGGTTTCTGCTAGTCTCATGAAGGTTGCTAATAGTCACAAGGAGCAGATGTCACCATGAAGGATTTTAGTGCTTTCCTGGATAGAGGAGATGCAAGAATTGGACTCATAAGATCTTCTCCTGAAAATATCTATCTGAAGACCTGTTCTGCCAGTTATTCCCAGAGCACAGAGTGCCTCATTCCTGATCTCCACCTTGAACTCCTTTCAGGGCGTGTTGAAAGTCTGCAGCTACAGCGGCTCATAATTTGATCCTTGTAGAGGTAGATGGCAAGTGCAAATTTTTAGGTGACACCACTTTGAAGAGCAGTGGATTAGGCCTTTCCATTCCATTTCCCATATTCTCTTACCTTCTCATACTCATTCTTTTGTATTGTTACTTTAAAAAATCCAGCATTTAGAAGGGCATGCAACATATTCCAGGTGGGGTCTGTGAGAGGCCAGCACGGTGCCATGGCTGACAACCACAGTATGGGCCTTTGTGTTAATTCGGCCTGAAATCCAACATGAGAAGTATTCTGCACCCCTCAGACTCTGACTTGAGAGGCTGGCTACACTTCCTGTCAAGTCATTGTCACCGGGTTGGAGAGGAGCAGGCAAGAGAAAGCCTCAAATATTCTTTAAAAAATAAAAGGACAGCACAATGTCATGTGAAACCATCATAGCTCAGGTAAAAGGGACTTTGGGATTTCCATTTTGAGTATAGATTAGAATCCCAAATACCGAGTTCTAGGGAATACCAATTCCCCTAGTACCTTATATTTGGATAGTGATTTGGAAGTTTTAATTCTCTCTGACATCTATAATTAAAATGATTTCTTTTCATGACAACCCTCATGTACGTGTCTGATAAATGTACATTTAGTATTTATGTAATTAAAATGAATTAGTTTTCTCGACAATCTTAACTGCAGGATTGGTATTATCTCTAATTTAGTGATTTGTGTGAAGTCAAACAGCCAGCTGCTATTGGAGCCAGGACCCAAAATCAGACCTCACCCTCCCCACTCTGCTGGCAGAGGCAGATCTGCAGACAGAGGCTTGGTGACAGCACTTTGTGTGATGATTCTGAAACTCAGTGGAGCAAGCTGGGGTCAGGGACTTGGTTTAAAAGAAGAGTCTGGAAAAACTCAGCTCCTTCCTGGCTCTTTTCCTCTGTAGCAACTGCACTTGCTCTTATTTGTGGCTCCCAGTTCAGAGGCCAAGATACCACTTCCAAGCTCTCAAGCATGACACCTCTTTTCTTGAGGCATGCCAAATGCTGCATGGACCTTGCATCATGGAGAGATTTGGCTTGCTTGAGAGCCCAAGAACAGCTGGGGAGTGAATCACAGAGGAAGGCCAGGTTCAGATGTACTGACCTGTCTGATTTATAATGGCACGTAAACCAGACGTAAGCCCTTTACTCCCAGGAGGCTGGGAAAGAGTTGTTTGATTCTTCAGCTGGCAGGAGGAAGTGATGACAAACTTTCCCCGGGGGTTAAAATTATGTTCTGTTAGTGTAGCAGTTTTGGCATTGATTTATAATATCTTGTGCATACCTGGCACAGACACGCCATAAACGTTCACTTCTTGGACAAAATCAACCAGTCCTACTATGTCAGCAACTTCAGTGGTGGCCACATTTTCCCCTTTCCACCTGGAAGAAAAGGCAAGGTTAGCAGAGATCACTGGTGGTCTGCGGTGCAGGTTGTCTGTGACAGGTGTTTCCTCCAGACCTCTGTGGGGTGGCCGCACTTGTCTTCCTCACCTTGGCCCCCAAACTCTCCAACTTAGTCATGGGAGAGGCACCCTGCTTGAGGCATGAAAGACAAAGGCATAGACCTAAAGAATAAAATGTGGAATTTTAACCTTGCCACATTTAATGTGATACACAGAATGATGTTCTAATGTTAAAATATGGGCTTGGCCTAAGAAAGACACTAGAAATCAAAAATAAATCTCAATGACTTTTTGCTGTGTTTAGATCTCTCACTTCCCTCATTCACTAACTTTGGCTGCTATTTAATTCAGTTAGTAAATTTCTATTAACTAGAATTTCATACTTGTATTTCAGGGTCTTATGGCAATGAAAAAGCTTTTAATAAGAAAGAAAATATCATACTCTATTTGTAGGGAGAATAATGTTAGTGCCCAATCAGGTGCTACTTTTTCTTTTAATAAAGAGTTAAATTTTGTCTTACATTTAAAAATTCTTTAGATCTCCCAGAAGTATCTTTTTTAGTAACATGAAGGTGGCATAAAATAATGATATAGATCCAGAGTCATGGGATATTAGAGATGGAAGGAACCCTAAGGATAGTTGGGACCCTCATTTCATGGGTGAAGGAACTGAGGTGCAGAAAGATTACCTGCCTGATAACACAGCTGCTCAGGGGTAAGAGGAAGCCTGCGAGCTGAGTTCTTCTCATCCATATCCATGCTCTTTCTACTACAGCCAGACAACTTCCGTCTCTTCCTCATTCATTCATGCAAAAAGTAATCACTGTACTAGGTGCTGGGGGGCGAACAAGCAGACACAGGGCCTGGCCTGAGGGAGTTTATATGGGAAGGAAGCTGGTTAAACAGAAGTGTCATGAAGCTGGAGGACCATGCTGTTGCTGAGAATTAATTTCATGGTCTATTACGATGACTTTCAAACTCCACGGTGCTGACTTGTGGGTTCTGTGGGAAACCATCTGGTTGGGAATGGAGAGTGGGAGGGAAAGGAGCAGATGGGACTCAGAACCCTCACCTCCTCTTCAACTAGATCAGCTTCACATTAATTTGCATTTGATTTTATCTGAGAAAAAGCCTCATGATTGGAAACAGTATGAAAATCCCTGGCTGACCTGAGTGACTGGTAATAACTGAGGATAAATGGGAGGAATTGGATGGACTAAGTTGTTTAGGTGCCCAAAATCAGACACAGGTTTTCTCTCCTAGTTTCATCTGGTGTTGCTCAACCAAGATAACTATGCATTGCAGAGTGATACCCCATGTATTTTGCTCCTTGTTTTCTGGGTATACAGGAGGTTGAATTGACACGCCAAAGAGATAGAAGGAAATGGAGTACCATAACCAAAGTGGAATGCGACTCTAATTTAGGAGTAAGCCAAATTATGCATGTGTTTGTTTTTGGCTCAATAATTCAGAGAAACCAACCGGAATGTATCTCCAACTCTGTCGTGGAAGTAGATAAAATTTTCTTGGTCCATCATCAAGAGATCTCCACTGTTGAAATAGAGGTCTCCTTTCTTAAAGACATCTCTCAGTTTTTTCTTCTCTGTCTGAGTCTTTCCTCCAGCATAGCCACTAAATGGTGTGAGTTGTGTGATTCTGCAAACCAGGAGTCCGACTTCACCTAAGACAGAAGAAAGTAAATTGTTATTTTATGTACTAGCAGTAGGCACATTTTAGTATTAACCTTCTTTTAAAACTGATGCCATACAACCCAGTGGCAACAAGCTGGCTGCATGAAGAGTCATTTTACATGCATGTGTACATGTATTTCCATGTACATCATATACACACATATATACACCATGCATACACACACAGAGTATATTATTCTCTATGGCCACACATTTATAATTCTTTTAATACTAATCTTTCACTGAATAATGATTTACACACACAATTAGACAAACACATAGTAGTTTAAGCTTAAAGGAAAGGCCCGCTAAAGCTAACCGTAGTTTTGCAACCATAATTACATATCCCCTTCTGCAAAATGCTTACCTCATAATCAATAAATTATTAAGCTAGGTTTCAAATTATAGTTATATTATGTGTAGTGGTAAATTACCATCTTTTGGAATTTATCTATTTCCGAGAGTATGAAAATAAATCTCTTTTTTTCCCCCACTCTGATAAATTTTACCATGTGTTCATTTTAGCAGTGATATGTTAGTTCTTAAGAGTCACTTGGTTAAGGTAAGAAAAGGCACAGGTTAAATGAGCAAAAATCCACTGTACCTTTGGGAACTTTGATGCAATATCCATTTCCATCTCGAACGGGTTCCTCTTTCTCCACATCATATTTAATCAGCTCATAAGTTATGACTTTCTAGCAAAATTAAAATGGATCATTCTGAGCACATATTCTTTCACAAATTTTTCATTTTTATTGTGGCATAGCATACATAAAGTATACAAAGTGCACATACTTTAAGTGTACAGCTTGATGAATTTTTGCATATGCATACCCTTATGTAACTACTGCCCAGATCAAGATACTAAACATTCATTACCTTAAGAAGTTTCCTCCTGCCCCTTTCTGTCAAGTCACTATTCTGACTTTTATTGCCATCAAGTAGTCTTAAGCATCAAATAAGTGAAATAAATATATGCCTTAGTATCTGCTGCTTTCACTCAACATATGTCTGTGATATCCATCCCTCCCTGTTGGTGTTTGTGTCAGTGGTGTACTTTTTATTGCCACTCAACTTTCCTTGTATGAATATACCACAATTTATTTATCTCTTCTGTTAATGGATATTTGGATGTTTCTAGTTTTAGACTATTAAATATAAAGCTGTTATGAACATTCTCATGCATGTTTTTTGGTGGACACATCACATGTGGGCTTTTAAAATCTTGTTTAGGGGAGACCTTCAAGATGGCAGAGGAGTGAGATGTGGAGATCGCCTTCCTCCCCACAGATACATCAGAAATACATCTACACGTGGAACTGCTCCTACAGAACACCTACTGAACGCTGGCAGAAGACCTCAGACCTCCCAAAAGGTAAGAAACTCCCCACATACCCGGGTAGGGCAAAGGAAAAAAGAAAAAACAGAGACAAAAGAATAGGGACGGGACCTGCACCAGTGGGAGGGAGCTGTGAAGGAGGAAAGGTTTCCACACACTAGGAAGCCCCTTCGCGGGCGGAGACTGCGGGTGGCAGATGGGGGAAGCTTCAGAGCCGCGGAGGAGAGCATAGCAACAGTGGTGCAGAGGGCAAAGCGGAGAGATTCCCGCACAGAGGATCGGTGCTGACCAGCCCGAGAGGCTTGTCTGCTCACCCGCCGGGGTGGGTGGGGGCTGGGAGCTGAGGCTCCGGCTTCGGAGGTCGGATCCCAGGGGGAGAACAGGGGTTGGATGCGTGAACACAGCCTGAAGGGGTTAGTGCACCACAGCTAGCCGGGAGGGAGTCTGGGAAAAAGTCTGGACCTACCGAAGAGGCAAGAGGCCATTGTTTCAGGGTGCGCGAGGAGAGGGGATTCAGAGCACTGCCTAAACGAGCTTCAGAGACGGGTGCGAGCCGCGGCTATCAGTGCGGACCCCAGAGATGGGCATGAGACGCTAAGGCTGCTGCTGCCGCCACCAAGAAGCCTGTGTGCAAGCACAGGTCACTCTCCACACCTCCCCACCCGGGAGCCTGTGCAGTCCGCCACTGCCAGGGTCCCGTGATCCAGGGACAACTTCCCGGGGACAACACACGGCGCGCCTCAGGCTGGTGCAACGTCATGCTGGCCTCTGCCGCCGCAGGCTTGCCCCACATCCGTGCCCCTCCCTCCCCATGGCCTGAGTGAGCCAGAGCCCCCAAGTCAGCGGCTCCTTTAACCCCGTCCGTCTGAGCGAAGAACAGACGCCCTCAGGCGACCTACACGCAGAGGCGGGGCCAAATCCAAAGCTGAGCCCTGGGAGCTGTGGGAACAAAGAAGAGAAAGGGAAATCTCTCCCAGCAGCCTCAGGAGCAGCGGATTAAATCTCCACAATCAACTTGATGTACCCTGCATCTGTGGAATACCTGAAGAGACAATGAATCATCCCAAATTGAGGCAGTGGACTTTGGGAGCAATGATATATATATTTTATTCCTTTTTCTCTTTTTGTGAGTGTGTATGTGTATGCTTTCTGAGATTTTGTCTGTTTAGCTTTGCTTTTACCATTTGTCCTAGGGTTCTGTCTGTCTGCTTTTTTTGTTGTTCTTTTTTTAACTACAGTTAGTTTTTAGAGCTTGTCATCATTGGTGGATTTCTTTTTTGGTTTGGTTGCTCTCTTCTTTCTTTCCTTTTTTACTACTTTTTAATTTTTAGTAATTATTTTTTATTTTATTTATTTATTTTTTTCTTTCTTTTTTTCTCCCTGTTCTTCTGAGCCATGTGGCTGATAGGGTCTTGGTGCTTCGGCCAGATGTCAGGCCTGTGCCTCTGAGGTGGGAGAGCCGAGTTCAGGACATTGGTTCGTTAGAGACCTCCCAGCCCCTCATAACATCAACTGATGAGAAGTCTCCCAGAGATATCCGTCTCAACGCTAAGACCCAGCTCCACTGAATGACAAGCAAGCTCCAGTGCTGGACACCCCATGCCAAACAACTAGCAAGACAGGAACACAACCCCACCCATCAGCACAGAGGCTGCCTAAAATCATAATAAGGTCACAGACACCCCGAAACACACCACCGGCTGCGGTCCTGCCCACCAGAAGGACAAGATCCAGCCTCATTCACCAGAAAATGGGCACCAGTCCCCTCCACCAGGAAGGCTACACAACACACCTAACAAACCTTACCCACTGGGGCAGACACCAGAAACAATGGGAATGACAAACCTGCAGCCTGTGAAAAGGAGACCATAAACACAGTAAGTGAAGCAAAATGAGAAGACAGAGAAATACGCAGCAGATGCAGGAGCAAGGTAAAAACACACCAGACCAAACAAATGAGGAAGAAACAGGCAGTCTACCTGAAAAAGAATTCAGAGTCATGATAGTAAAGATGATCCAAAATCCTGGAAATAGAATAGAGAAAATACAAGAAACGTTTTAAAAGGACCTAGAAGAAGTAAAGAGCAAACAAACAATGATGAACAACACAATAAATGAAATTAAAAATTCTCTAGAAGGAATCAATAACAGAATAACTGAGGCAGAAGAACGGACAAGTGACCTGGAAGAAAAAATAGTGGAAATAATTACTGCAGAGCAGAATAAAGAAAAAAGAATGAAAAGAACTGAGGACAGTCTCAGAGACCTCTGGGACAACATTAAACGCACCAACATTCGAATTATAGGTGTCCCAGAAGAAGAAGAAGAGAAAAAGAAAGGGACTGAGAAAATATTTGAAGAGATTATAGATGAAAACTTCCCTAATATGGGAAAGGAAAGAGTCAATCAAGTCCAGGAAGTGCAGAGAGTTCCATACAGGATAAATACAAGGAGAAACACGCCAAGACATATATTAATCAAACTATCAAAAATTAAATACAAAGAAAAAATATTGAAAGCAGCAAGGGAAAAGCAACAAATAACATAAAAGGGAATGCCCATAAGGTTAACAGCTGATCTTTCAGCAGAAACTCTGCAAGCTAGAAGAGAGTGGCAGAACATATTTAAAGTGATGAAAGGGAAAAGCCTATAACCAAGATTACTCTCCCTAGCAAGGGTCTTATTCAGGTTCAACAGAGAAATTAAAACCTTTACAGACAAGCAAAAGCTAAGAGAATTCAGCACCACCAAACCAGCTTTACAACAAATGCTAAAGGAACTTCCCTAGGCAGGAAACACAAGAGAAGGAAAAGACCTATAATAACAAACCGAAAACAATTAAAATGGTAATAGGGACATACATATTGATAATTACCTTACATGTAAATGGATTAAATGTTCCAACCAAAAGACATAGACTGGCTGAATGGATACAAAAACAAGACCCGTATATATGCTGTCTACAAGAGACCCACTTCAGACCTAGGGACACAAACAGACTGAAAGTGAGGGGATGGAAAAAGATATTCCATGCAAATGGAAATCAAAAGAAAGCTGGAGTAGCAATTCTCATATCAGACAGAATAACTTTTAAACAAAGACTATTACAAGAGACAAAGAAGGACACTACTTCATGATCAAGGGATCAATCCAAGAAGAAGATATAACAATTATAAATATTTATGGACCCAATATAGGAGCACCTCAATACATAAGGCAAATACTAACAGCCATAAAAGGGGAAATCGATGGTAACACAATCACAGTAGGGGACTTTAACACCCCACTTGCACCAATGGACAGATCATCCAAAATGAAAATAAATAAGGAAACACAAGCTTTAAATGATACATTGAACAAGATGGGCTTAATTGATATTTATACGACATTCCATCCCAAAACAACAGAATACACTTTCTTCTCAAGTGCTCATGGAACATTCTCCAGGATAGATCATATCTTGGGTCACAAATCAAGCCTTGGTAAATTTAAGAAAATTGAAATTGTATCAGGTATCTTTTCCAACCACAATGCTATAAGACTAGATATCAATTATAGGAAAAAATCTGTATAAAATACAAATACATGGAGGCTAAACAATACACCACTTAATAACCAAGAGATCACTGAAGAAATCAAAGAGGAAACCAAAAAATACCTAAAAACAAATGACAATGAAAACAAGATGACCCAAAACCTATGGGATGCAGCAAAAGCAGTTCTAAGAGGGAAGTTTATAGCAATACAATCCTACCTCAAGAAACAAGAAACATCTCAAATAAACAACCTAACCTTACATCTAAAGCAATTAGAGAGGAGAGAGACAAGATGGCGGAAGAGTAAGACGCGGAGATTACCTTCTTCCCCACAGATACACCAGAAATACAGC
>RJWK010049452.1:0-16612 GCA_004363435.1 Platanista minor | reverse complement strand
CCGCATGTCAGAGGAAGAAGAGGCCATACGTGCAAACAAGACACAAGAAATGCACATAAGATATAGGAAGAGGACCACAGGTCAGCCTTTGGGTGGGTGTCCTTGATCACACCTTTCCTGAACCCACCCATGCTCAATTCAGGCTGGGTACTGATGGGGGAGTCAGAGGCAAAAAGACCTCAACTTGGCTCCTGACCACGTGCCACCTAGGCTCAGCACATCAGGATAACTCAGTTCACCTGAGCAGGGACTGATCTTTCCCAGCACCTTGCTCTCACCCTTAAGTGGGAAAATCCAAACATAGATCCCAATCCCGAAATCCAGAAGTTGCCTTGTCTTCCACAGCACCCTCTGTGTAATCTCTGCTGAGCTCCTGGTTTGGGAGTTCACTTTAAAGCAATCAGTGCCCTCCCCCATCCCCCCCAGGCCCCAAGTAGGCTTTGGGGCAGTGGGAGCCATCTGTGAGGTCAGTGAGGCCTGGGATGGTCCAGAGACTGCCCCAGCCCTCCCCTCCCCTCGGGAGGATCTGTAGGGGAGCCAGCATGGCAGCCAGCAGCGGGAGAGAAATTCAGACCAATATGCGCGGAAGGATCCGTCTTCTCATTTAATTCCTGCAAAGTATATCGGACACCCATTGTGGTCCAGAAATTGAGTCTATAGTCTAAAGTGTGTGTGTTTCCCGAGACAAGACAGCATGGGAATATCAGAGCTGCCGCTGAAACACAGGGCACTGGGTACTGGAAGAGCAGGAGACAGTGGGGAGAGGAGACTCCTGCGGTGGGGCCGTTCCGGAGGGGGTTAGGGTGCTGCTCAGAGCCACACTGCCTCCCCACCCTCGCTCTGCCCCTCCGCTGTGTGAGTCCTCAGGCAGGCTGCTTGTCCGGCCTCACATGCTTGGTGTGAGGATTCACGGGGTTCATGCAGGGACAGTGCTGGCAGACAGTAAGTGCTTGATAAACGTTAGCTGTTAGCATTCTTTTCCAAGGACAGTAGTGGGCGAGGAGGTGTGACAGTTAACCAAGCAGGCTTGGCAGCCTCCTTCATGGATGCAGAGCTGGGAATGGGGAAGGCAAGGCCGCCAAGATGGTGGGAGGAGGCCCACCAGCGCAGAGCGTGAGAAACCCGGAACTGCCCTGAGGCTGCCTCTCAGAAAGGCCACCTCTGCATCTCCCCTCATGTCGGCTCCTCCTGTGTCGGTGAGGCCTTACTCCAGCTGAGGAAGTAGGACAAGGCTCTGGGGCCTGGGATCGGGGGCAGCAAGAGTACCTTCCTATTATTCCTTTCTCTTTAGTGATCTCAGTTAATCCTCAACATGACTCAATGGAGCAGATATTATCATCTTTAGTTTTTGAATAACAAATTGAAGCTGAGAGTTTAGTGAGCAGCTTAGACAGACTATGGTGACAGGCAAGTGAAGGGGACTCAAGGGACATGAGATCCTGACTCCTGTCTAATTATGAGACAATAAGTTAGTCATTTCATACCTTGGGGTCTCTGTTTCTGCTTCTGTACTATAGGAGAAATAAGATCTCCCCCCAAAGCGTTGTGAGAATTGAATAAAATTGATTGATAGGTACAGACATAGACAAAGATGTGTGTGTGTGTGTGTGTATCTTAGCACAAGTCCTGGCACCACATAGTAAATAGTCAATAAATGTTTGTTGCATAAATGAATAAATGAAGAATGACTGGTAATTAGCAAGTCATAGTTCAACTGATTGAGCACTTACTGTGTGTCAGAAACTGTTCTAAGCACTTTACATGTAGTAACTTGTTCAATTTTTACAACTTTAAGGAAGGTACTATTATCATCTCTGTTTTGGAAATGAGAAAACCAAGCACCCAGAGGTTAGACAACTTGCTGTTACAGTGGCAGACCTGGGAGCTGAATCAGACCCTTGGCCTCAAGCCGGGGGCACTCACACCCACAGTGCCTCCCTTGGGGACTGGGAGCAAGGCCCTCTGAGTCGCAGACCCTCCATGGCTCAGCCCTTGCCTGGCCCTGGCTGTTCAGAGAACATCAGAGCAGACGGAGAGAGAGCTCTGGGGAGGCAGGCACCGCCCCAGCCTCCTCCTGAGTCTCTTTCTCCCACCCTGGGTGGCAGGTGCGCTTCCTGGAGCAGCAGAACAAGCTGCTGGAGACCAAGTGGCAGTTCTACCAGAACCGCCAGTGCTGGGAGAGCAACCTGGAACCCCTGTTCCAGGGCTACATCCAGACGCTGAGGAGGGAGGCCGAGTGCGTGGAGGCCGACAGCGGGAGGCTGGCCTCGGAGCTCAGCCACGTGCAGGAGGCGCTGGAGGGCTACAAGGAGGAGTGAGTGCGCCCGACCCAGAATAACAGGGGCAGTGGGAAAGCTCCACCCACAAGCCTCTTGAAGCCGCTTCATTAATATTCCGGCCTGTATGTCAACAGGGGCTGCCTGGGACCCAAGGGGATGGTCAGTAGGGGCCTAGGTTTTTTCAGATTCTTTGTCTCCACCTCAACCCCGTGGAGGCCCGTGAGTCTTAGAGCTGTTTTCAGGGGAGTAAGGAAACCCAGTTGGGTTCTATAGCTTTCTTGTTCCTTCACTCCCGCTCGCCTTCATGACACGGGCTCCATGCCCTCCCTGCCCTTGGCACCACCTCTCTTTGGATCTAGAATGCAAAGATGATTTTAGACTTGGGGGATGGAGTGTTACTCCTCTAGAGGCAGCAGGAGTGGGGTGGAATAAGCCAGGCTGGGACAGGGCTAGCCCACGAACCATGCACAAAATAGACCAAGGAGAGGACAGGATGACATTTGCAGAGTTCATCCCTTCTGAGCCCCGGAAGAGCTTGCCCAGGAGCTGAGATGGTTGCCAAGCCCCGACCCCTCCCCTCCGGCCCCTGTCTCCCCCACCCCCAGGTATGAAGAGGAGGGGGCTCTGAGGGCCACAGCAGAGCATGAGTTCGTGGTTCTAAAGAAGGTGAGGGGCTGGTCACAGGGCAGGGAGGGAGGGGCACCCTCTGTGCAGCCTCCACCGTGGTGGGTCACCACACCGACCTAGAGGCACCTTCCGAGGGCCTCTTCCCACATGCACGGCCCCTCCTCTTCGCCCCACTGCCAGGACGTGGACTGCGCCCACCTGCGGAAGTCAGACCTGGAGGCCAACCTGGAGGCCCTGGTGGAGGAGTCTAGCTTCCTGAAGCGCCTCTATGACGAGGTGAGGAGGCCCCTGCCAACCAGCCAGGAAGCGGGAAGGGAAGGCGTGAGGACTGGGGGGAGGTGGTGTGTGCACGTTTGCCCCCTGAGTGATGGAAGTATGTAAAAAACATGCACGCACGTGCAAGAGGGGCCTGTCGTGTAGCTGTCACAGACACGTGCAGGTAAGCCCCAAGGACGGTGGCGCTCGAGTGTGCTTGGGCCTCTGTGCCAGGGAGCCCCTGGGTGTTGCAGCGTGTGAGCCTGTGTGCTGGCCTCTGCGCGTGTTGGTCTCTACATGGATATGAAAGAGTGTATGTGGGAGGGGGGTAGGGTGGGTTTCCAGTTAGATAGGGGGTCTTAATTCCTGGACAGATCACTAGTCCCCGCATTCAGACCCCAGCTCCCTTGCTGAATGACTTTGAGTCAGGCCTTTTTCACATGCTGGGCCTCAGTTTCCCCCTTTGCTAAGTCGTGGGCTGTCCCCAGCTGACCTCCAAAGCCCCTCCCAGCTTTACTGTCTTATGATGTACCTGTGTGTGAATGAAAGGGAGTGGGTGTCATGTATCATACATGACCAGTGCCCCCTCCAGGGAGTCGGCACGGCCCCCGGGGGTGGAGCACATGGCCCAGACAAGGCACCAGAACCAAATGCATTGGCTGTCGGCGCCCCAGGAGCTCCAGGTCCTCAACGCCCACATCTCAGACACCTCAGTCTTCGTCAAGAGGGACAAGAGCCGGGACCTGAACATGGACTGTTTCGTCGCCGAGATCAAGGCTCAGTACGATGATGTTGCCAGCCGCAGCCGGGCTGAGGCTGAGTCCTGGTACCACAACAGCAAGCTGAGTGGCCCAGGACATCTGCCTCCTAGACATGGCACTGGGAAGGATGCGAGGTGTATGTTAGAAAAGGCTTCTTTTGTCTGGGGATTTTGATCTTTAGGGATGGTAAGGAAAGGGCTGACAGATCTCAATTTGGGCATCAGGGTGGGGCTGCCATGTCTGGCTGCACAGTACAACCTGCACAATCATCCGTGTTGCCCTGAATGGATGGGATGTCCCATCCTGAGCCTCAGAAGCATCTCTGCTTCCCCCAAGTGCGAGGAGATGAAGGCCACGGTGATCCAGCACAGGGAGACCCTGCGCCGCACCAAGGAGGAGATCAGTGAGCTGAACCACATGATCCAGAGGCTGACGGCCGAGATTGAAAATGCCAAGTGCCAGGTATGGGTTCCGGGAGAGCTTGAATGCCCAGCACAGGCAGACTGCAGCACCAGGCCCTTTGCCAGCAGGAGAGCAAAGGCCTGGCCCTAATCAGGCCTCAGAGTGTGCCCGTGAGGAAGCAGGGGTCCAGAGAGAGGGCAGGGCCCCTGGCACATCACGCAGCACTGGAGCTGGGATGAGCCGTATCACTGATGTTCCCCCCTCCCTGGCCACCCTGCAACACCACCAAGGAGAGATGGTGAAAAGTGCCCATTCCTCCCTCGTATTCATAGTCCCATTAACTACCTGTTTATAGGTAGTTAACCTACCTTTTCTCTGGGACCCTTGCCCCAGCTCCCTCAGCTCAGGGGAGCCAACTTGCACCTTCTCTCTCTCTCATGCTCGTCCTCACCTCTCCTTCCCCACAGAGGGCCAAGCTGGAGGCCACCGTGGCCGAGGTGGAGCAGCAGGGCGAGGCAGCCCTTAATGATGCCCGCTGCAAGCTGGCCGGGCTGGAGGAGGCCCTGCAGAAGGCCAGGCGGGACATGGCCTGCCTGCTCAAGGAGTACCAGGAGGTGATGAGCTCCAAGCTGGGCCTGGACATCGAGATCGCCACCTACAGGCGCCTGCTGGAGGGCGAGGAGCACAGGTGGGGTTAAGGAAGACCTCGGGGTCTAGAAGGAGGAGGCTCTGGTCCTCTGGCAGTGAATTTCGCTGAGCCCAAATGTGAGCTGTATCTCTGCCCACTGCTAGTACAGCTCAAGCTTCAATAATAATGATAATTTACTGAATGCTTATTAGGCCTGTGCTAGGTGCTCATTTTAATCCTCCCAGTCCAGTGAGGTAGGTATCATTTTTCCCATCCAAAGATAAGGAAATAAGGCCCAGCGCTCAGTGACTTTCTCGTGGCCACACAGTTAACAAGCACAAGAGCCAGGACCTGCACCCAAGACATGTGGCTCTAGAATCCATTGTCTTCCAGTAGATTCCTAAAGGAGACTGAAGCTTGGCCTGCCCCAGAGGTGGGTGCATTATAAGGATGATGCACCCTATGGCTGTAAGCTCTTCCTTAGCATCAAGCCCTTTCACACACGCTGCTGCATTCAATTCGACTCTCCTTCCTGTGAGCCTGATCGGCACTATCCAGGGTGGGCCAAGTCATTCAGATTGGAGGCAACGGGTGGAGTTCATAAACTCGCTCACCTCTGCTGAAGATCAGAAGGCCTTGTCTCTGTGGTCAGAGAATAGTTAAAGAGAGTGAGCATTTAATACAGACTTTGGATGAGCATTTCCTGCCTCTTGGGGGTTGGGTCTGTACACAGGAAGGCCCTCTCTGCTCCCAAGCAACCATCTGCCTCAAGGAATCCAGCTCAGTACCCAGAGTTAATGGAGTTTTCTTTCCCCTTAGGCTGTGCGAAGGTGTGGGCTCTGTGAATGTCTGTAAGTATCCGCTTGAAACACCCCTAGAAAAATGGCTTTGTTGATGGGCAGATCTGAACCTGACAGCCTAACCCACTAAACCCGGAATGTGCCGGGCCTGGGAGGGAGGGGGACTTTCATGCCCCCCTCTCCCCACCGCTCTTCCCTGGAGGCACTAAACGAAGGCATAGTTGAGCGCCATCCACTGGTGGAGATGTGAACTGCAGGCCAGGGTAATAAGGACACAGTAGCTTTGCCCCTCTGAGTGTAGGGGTCCTCGATTCCTTCTCACCCAGGTGCCCAAGAACAGCAGTCCCCAACCTTTTTGGCACCAGGGACCAGTTTCGTGGAAGACAATTCTTCCATGGAGGCAGGGTGCGGGGGGATGATGGTGGAGTGATGGGGAGCAGCAGATGAAACTTCGCTTGCTCACCCACGGCTCACCTCCTGCTGTGTGGCCCGGTTCCTAGAGGTTGGGGACCCCTGCCCTAGAAGGCTGAGATGCTGAGGAGAACAGGGTCTGAGTTATGAGCCACTAAACCCCATTGAGGAGGAGGAAGTTCCTGCGGTGCAGAAGCCCTTAGGGCCTGTCCTGGGGTTGGTGACATCACAACAGGCCACTCAGCCCTTCCTGTCCCCTCTCCTCCCACAGGCGTCAGCAGCTCCCGCGGTGGAGTCACCTGGGGGGCCTCATGTATAGCACCACCCCAGGCCGCCAGATTGCCTCTGGCCCCATGGCCACTGAGGGCAGCCTCACAATGATGGCACCCGACTCCTGCGCCCCCTGTCAGCCCCGCGTCTCCAGCTTCAACTGCGGGAGCAGGTCCGTCCGCTTTGCCTAGAGTCCGAGGCCCCGCCTGCTTCCCCCGGCAAGGAATGGTGTGTGAATGGAAAATGTGTGCTTGCTGCCAGAATCTTCCACGTGTTCCTCCAAGGGAAAGACCCTCCACTGCTCTCCACCACCTTCTTATTTTAGGGAGTTGTTTCCTGGTTCTCCAACAGGCTTCAGTTAGAGAGAGTCATTCCCAGCCCTTTTACACAATTCCGATTTGACTCCTAAATACCAGTGGCCAATTTGCATTATTCACCAGGCTCTCTGGGACCCTACCGGTCACCCAGGGCCGCTGGACATTGTGAAAATTTGGCCTTCTCCAGGCACAAGGAATAAGCCTAACTATACAGCCTGGTCTCCCACAACCTGAGAATCAGAGAGGAAGCAGCACCCCGCCACTTCCAGCAGTTCCCCTCTCCTGGCCAGGAAGGTCTCTGCAGGAAAGAATTGTCCCTTGGTCATTTTTGTTTGTGTTTTGCTTGTCTCTCTAACCAACTGCCTTCTTCTGGGTTAACGTGTTCCAGCCAAACTCCTCCTGTGACCTCCCAGTTGAGAGGCCTATTATGGGGGGAATTCTTTTGACTTTGGACAGGTCTTGCTATTCAATACACCTTTATACATTTCAAAGAAAACACCATGGTTGCTCCAAGGTCACCCCCTGCCGGTGCAGGAGGGATCTGTCCAATGCTGAGTGGGTGGGATGGAGCAGGTGAGGCCACTACCTGGGTCTCCCTCTTGCTATGACTGTCTGTGGGTGCCTCGCCTTCTGGGTTGTCTCAATCCTTGTTTCAATAAATGCTGCTGCTATGCAAAGACATGTGATCTTGTGAACACTGCCTCTGTACCTGCAACGAGTCCGACACTCGGAACCCTCTGGCCCCATCTCCAGCTGGCCAGTCCTTTCCAACCCCATGCAGTGTTTCCCAGCCCTCCAGTGATTCTGCCTCTTCCTGTCCACTTCCATAGCCTGATTCCAGCTCAGACCCCTCAGACCTGGACCACAGCTCCAGATCCCCACATGACCTCTTTCTCCCCATCCCCACCCCACAAACCCCCCTCCCCAGCAGGCAGAATCCCAAACTCATAGCTCTCATCCCCTACTGCCTGGTTCACACCACTTCCCAGCATTTGCATGTTCTCCTTATGTCAGACACAGGCTCCTCCATCTCTTTTTCCCCACCTGCTCCTCAGCCCTATGCAACCCCTCCACCCAGATGCTCACCTTCCCAGATGCAGGCTCCACCCAATGGAGACAAGTCCACCGCCTGAGGCCTCCCAGGACTCTCCCATGTGGACACGTAGGCTACCCCACACCCCTCCTCCCATTTGCCTTTGCTTAGCTCTCCCTCTGCCCCGCTTCCCTACCCTGGCTCCCCCCACCCACACACATCCCCCACTTCCTGCCCCACAGTGTCTCAAACCCTGAGGATCTCTGGTTCTTTCTTTGTGGCTCGTGGCCAGGGATGTCACTGGGTGTGTCTGGACACTGGATCAAGCTGGAAGTTCCTGGAGAGTAGAAAGTGTCTCCTCCTGGCTTTGACCCCCAACCAAGTCCCAGGATGGGGCTCCAGAACATGTCAGGCCTGAGATGGTTGGATGAACTCAGACACCTGGTAGAGCAGGAGGTGTAGACATCAGCCCTCTTGGGCTCACCTCCTTTTCTCCATTAGGAGAACAGACTGGCCATCACTATTCCTGGCAGATGTCCCCCTGCCGGCCTCCTCTGCTGCCCCATCCCCCAGTCTGTCCCTGGGAGGAGATGTTAAGGGCCTGTACATTCTGATGAATCCTCATCTCAGACCCAAAGAGCTATAACTCCACTGGAGGCCTCTCCCGAGTGCTCAGGCTGCTGCTGTTTGAGGTTTGCCAGCTGACATCAGACAGCCCTCCTCCAAGTTTATGGCCCCCACTCCTTCTTTCTACCATCTCTCTGGGCTTCAATGGCATGGTCATACTCACAATAGGCCAACATTCAGTTTAAGACACATCATTCATCCACAGGAAAGGTTAAATCTCCAGGGCTGAAATGTCAGGAGGTCAAAATTTGAGCATCAGCTCTGCCATGTCTCAGAGAGACGCTGTGCAAGAAGTGGCCTCCATGCTCTGGGCGTCAGCCTGGGGGCCTGTGCAGTGAGTCTGCGCTTGGGGAAAACACCTTGATATTACCTTGGGTCTGGACCAAGCATAACTAAAATGCCAAATCTGATACCCAAAAATATGACACCGTGCATTGAAAAGTCAAACAACCAGGAGCTGGGAGATATTGATAAGCTTTTTAATAAGTTTCCATGTTTTGTGTGCATGGCAGCCCGAGGTGCCATCGGCTTATGAAGATGAAACCTCTCCCCACCACCCTCCTTACAGCCAACAGCAAAAATGCAGAGCAAGCTCTTCTTTTTTCAAAGGATTCTGGGTCTCCCACAGCTCTCTCCTGAGAAAAGAGCTATTCCTTTCAGAAAGCCAAGGGCACGCTCCAAGAGTAACTGAGGATTAAAGTTTCATTAGAAAAAAAAAAAAAATTTTAAGGAGAAGACAAGTGGTTTGAATCTCTCAATCAAGAACAAGACAGGGGCTTCCCTGGTGGCACAGTGGTTGAGAGTCCGCCTGCTTAATGCAGGGGACACGGGTTCGTGCCCCGGTCCGGGAAGATCCCACATGCCGCGGAGCGGCTGGGCCCGTGAGCCATGGCCGCTGAGCCTGCGCGTCCGGAGCCTGTGCTCCGCAACGGGAGAGGCCGCAACAGTGAGAGGCCCGCGTACCGCAAAAAAAAAAGAGCAAGCCAGAAGAGCAGGTGGCCCAGACAATAAAGTAGGCCCATGTTGGTGGCTCCAGGGCTCTTTCCTGGGCTCTTTTTTTTTTTTTTATGGAAACTCCACAAACCAAGCTGAGAAAATCAGACCTTCTATCCATATTCTACTCAATGCAAACATTCAATGCCCCTCTCCAAAATACACAGGATATCCAAAGGATAAGGAAGTGTGGGTTATAGTGCTTTCAAAAAATCAGGTAAGCTTGGGCTTTGGGGTCTTCTTTGTTCCGTTCGGAGGCCACAAGTGCTCTTCCACCAAGTCTCAAATCCCCTCAGCTTTGGACCATCCTCACAAACACCCACACCCAGGCTGCTCCTTCTCCCGGTCCTGGTGTTGCCAACTGTTCCCGGCTTCAGTCCTTGGGATCTCGGGTAGTACAAACTGGAGCCCTTACCCACCCGAACCAAGCATGGTGAGAAATGCACGGTAACCACATGATCAAGGAAATCACAAAGTGTAACCCTCTTTGGAATGGACAGGGACATTGGAAATGACCATCTGAGAATCACCTCTTGTCTGGATATCCCACTCTTATACCCTTGGTGCTACTGAACAGTGGTGGTGAGAGGCAAGTAGCCAGGGAAGGGAGTGGGTCAAGGGAGCACTCAGAAGATGAGCTTTTGCATTAAATATGGAGGAAACACTGGAGGCACAAATATACATATACACATCCTCCACCACCACCATCAGAAAGGAGAGGTAGACCCTCCCCCATTTCTACCACCTCCCCTTCCCCAGCCCCATCCTTGTACAACACCTTTCCCTCCGCAGAGCAGATCTAGTGGCCTTTTGAACCTGATTTTCTCCCCAGCTCAAACTTGGTGAAATCCAGACCATGCTGTGCCCAAGATGCAGCCCCTGCAGGACCCTGTAAACCCAGGAGGCAGAGACTAGGGGGATACCACATGAAGAAAGATCTGGAGAAAGATCCCAGAGTCCCAGGGGACCAATGTGCCCCTTGGGGACACCTGAAGTCATCCCTGGCATTGCCAGAGAGAACTACTCAAAGGTTTTTCTATATCTTGAGATCAAATATGTATTCTTGTGACAAAATATCTTCTACCCAATCAGGTCTTTTTTTAAATCCCTTTTTATAAATCCCAAATAACATAAGGTGAGAGAAGTAAGAGTTTTTCCTATAAAACAAGTGAAAGAAGGTTGTCCACCAGAAACCCCTCTCTCCATCTTATCACATCCAGGGGGGACACCCTTTGCATCTGAGGGGACTCTGAACAGACTTCCCTGGTGGGACTTCTTGAGGACTGTCAATTCAGGAATAGGCCGGAGAAAGAGGTCCCCAGTAAACTGTCTCTGTCCAGGCCATCAGGGCAAATGACCTCCCACCAGAAGTTTGAGTTTTAATTCTGGATCCCCACATAAGAGGCATGTGTGAACTGCCCCATAATAAGGTCTATCCAAGATTCTTGGAGAACAGAAGCTGTGGGGAGATGTTTCTACAAACATTTCCAGGAGGTTCTTTTATGTCACTTTCCACCCCTTATCTCTGGAGTGTCATAAGGTAGGATCAGTTGGAACCCCTCATCTGGAAGCATTCTGATGCACCATGATTTTATTCTCAAGGAACAACCAAGGCAAGGCAGTGGAAAGTATATGAACATTGACATTCCCTAGACCTCAGTTTGGATCCTGGACTAGCTGTGTGACCTTAATAAAGTTATCAACTTCTCGGGACCTTAATTTCTTTGTCCGTGAAAGGAAGATAATACTGTTGCTGTGAGCAATGGATGAAATACATGCATGATGCGCCAGACACTTAGCTGGTACTTGTGAACACAGACTCCATTCTCCTCCTGTCTTCTGCCTTTGTCCCCACCTCACCCGGCGTGGGTGGCCCATACTGGCTCTGACCTTTTGACAAAGTCAGAGGAGAACGGCAAAGAGATGAATCTGATCCTGTGAGAATCAGAGGGAAAGTCACCTCAACGGCCAAATTATCTGAGCCACCCTCACAAACCAGTGACTCTCAAACTTCAGTTCTTATAGGAGTCCCCTGCGAACTTGTTTAAATTCAGATTCCTGGGCTCATCCCCAGAACTTCTGATTCAGTAGTTCTGGGTGGAGCCCAGCATCTGCATATTTAACAAGTCCCCTCACCCCCGGCCCCTCGGGGATCCTGATGTCGTTGGTGGTCCATGGACGACACTTGGAGAAGCACTGAAACAATCAGAGAAAACAGGGAAGGGCACAGGCACTGACCTGGTTGCTAAGAGAAATCTCTGCCATGATATTTAATCACACACACCAAAAGAGAGAAGAAGCCATACAGGAATCACCCAAATACAATACAACTCCAAATCACCAATAATGAAAACCTGGGAAGATTAGCCTCAGTCTTTCCATCCTGACATATGCATAGTTGGGGGATGCCCTGGGAACATACAATCTCTCAGATCAAGCAAAAGGACTCCCAGAGCCCCAGCCCCTCTTCCCCGGCTGCCCCCTCAACACTGAGGGTCTATACAGAGCCCCTCGTCCAAGGGCAAAGCACAAGGGTGCACCCATGCCCTGCCATCCCCTACCTGGGTCCCTGCCCAGAGGGCCTGGCACACAGTCAGTTCTTAGTAAATGTCTACTAACCTGAAGTTAGTTGGGGAAGAAAATGGCTGAGCAATTTATATGAAAAAGCCTTTGCATCTGGGACTTCCCTGGTGGCACAGTGGTTAAGACACCGTGCTTCCAATGCAGGGGGCCCTGGTTCGATCCCTGGCCAGGGAACTAGATCCCACATGCATGCCGCAGCTAAGAGTTCACATGCCACAACTAAGGAGCCAGGGAGACGCAACTAAGGAGCCCACCTGCCACAACTAAGACTCAGCACAACCAAATAAATAAATAAATATTTTTTTTAAAAAAAGCTTTTACATCCTTTCCTGGACCACAGCCAGGGGAGAATCAATGGAGGTGGCAAGAATGCCAAACCCAGGGTTGACAGTCAAAGAGTAAAGCGTAACTCCAGTGAGAAGGAAACTGGAGAGTTAGTTCTGGCTTCCCAGTGAAGGGCAACCTCTAAACTGACATTTGGGGCTGAGAGAGAAAAGATTTCCCCATTCCTGCACTTTCCACCCTCGCCCCGTCAGACCCCATCTGTCCAGAGTCCCAACCCCCATCATGCAAACCACATAGATCTCACACTGGAACAGGCCCTCACTACAGAGGGGGAGCAGAGGGCACCGCTGCCGATGGCCATGCCTCCCAGGCCACGAGGGACGGTGGAACTGAGATCCCTGCAGACCACGCCACCCTGGGAATGGTTCACACCTGTAAGGAGACAGCGGGTCTGAATTCTCTTCCATTCCAGACATGGTGTGACCCAGAATTTTTCTAGAACGAATGATTAACTCTCTTCACATGCTAATGGACCAGTGACATGAATCTTTTTAAACTACAGGAAAAGCTAAACCCATTGCCATCTTCTTGAAGGAGGATGATTAGCAAGTTGGACACCTAAATCTACTTGACTTGTGTTGCAATGTTGAAACCTTTAGGCAAAAGCTGACTGATCACAGGAGAGGAATCATCTAGAAATACGGTTGCCGGAAAGGTGAGGGGAACAGATAGACACCTAGGCTAGGGGCTGCATACACACTGAATTATTAAAGATACAGATTTAAGAGATGCTTTCAGTAGCCCCAGCTGATCAGAATACACAGCTCATGTTTTTTTCTCATAAAACATTGTACCACTTGAGGAGTATTCTGTGTGGCTGAAAGACTTGGGTGACTTTTGCAGAACTAATTAGCGGGTCCGAATTTGCCACATGCATAAGCTTAGGCTTCATGGATGTTCCAGAAGGATCCACGTAGGGGCCAAATATTTTGGACCATCCATTTCTATCATCTCCCTCACCCAGTGCCCTGTGGACAGAGGTTCAGTCACCAGTTAGAGGCAACCCGATATTAAGGCCACTGACACCCAAAGAACCATGCCCACCCACATCCCCAAACTTGCAGATATTGATGGAGCCCATGCCTTCCCACATCCTTCATGGGAGAGGAGAGCGAGCGGTTAGCACCTGGTTCCTCTGTTCTTGAAGCAGGCCTGTTCTCCTCCATCCTGAAGCGGGGAGGGGGAGACATGAGGGATGGGGCCTGCTGCAGAAGGATCAGGGCTAGCACTACTCCTGGGGATCCCCAAAGGACAGAGGAATGTTAGTTTGCAGGATCCAAAAGGCCACTTCATGCCCTGTTTGCTTCTCGGCGATGGAAACTCGGGGTGCTGAAAAGTAGGGGTGGGGTGGGGTCACCTTCCTTGTCCCTGTGCTAGGGAGAAAGGTGATGGGAGCAGCTATTGCCGAACTGGACACCACTGGGTAGGAAAAAGCTTCCTAGCATCCAGATGGATCCATTTTTATCTCACGCTTTTAAATGTTACCCCAGACACGTACCTGACTTGATAAATTCAGAGGGAGGGAGGGAGGGAGGGTGGAGAGTGTGGTAGTTAAGAGCCTGGACCTCGAGCCAGGCTGCCTGGGCTCAAATCTGGCTGAGCCACTTACTAGCTGGGTGACCTTGCCCAAGTCACCTAATCTTTCTGTGCCTCAGTTTCCTCATCTCTAAAATGGGGATGATAATACCACGTCATAGGATTGTTATAAGCTCTATGTGTAAAGTGCCTGCAGACAGAGCCTGGTATGCAGTAAATCTGATGTAAGGGTTTGCTGTGAGCACTATAAACGTTTCATTATGGTGAGACATTATACCAGGACCTTGCACTCTTCATAAACACCTGTACTTTCTGTTCTATGTCTCCCCCCTTTTTTAAAAAACTCCCAGTTTCAAAACTTTTCCTCCGGGAAAGCTCTGCTCTGATTCATTCTACCTGACTCAAAACACTTCTCCACTCCACAGCTTCTCAGGGGATATATGCTTCCAGCCCACCTTCCTCCTATGTGAACCTGGCTTTGCCACAGCCTCGGAACTGTGCCCTTCCAGAAGATTCTATTCTAGCAAATGCCCATCGCGGTGCCTGTTGGGCCACAATACTGGCAGCAGCTGTCTCCAAGTTGAGTGATTATGCCTGCTTTTATTTTCTGTGTTTTCCGCAGTGAGCATTATTTGTATAATCTAATTACACACGTTATATGCAAAAGCAGAAGGTCTATCAAAAGGGCAGTGGCCACCATACACAAATATACTAAACACCTTTTAAAATCTCATGTGTAGGGAATGACGCATCATTCATTATATGATTGAGTTATCAACACACTAATGATGATTTCTGTAATGAAAGTAAGCTTCACGGTGCAAATGCCGAGAGCCACACTGAGTGCTGGCAGGTGGATTAGGGACTTACGGGTGCAAGGGACAAGACTCTGCTGGTGGTTTCACTCAAAGGCCTGAGGAAATGGACAGAAAAGTTTCCCTGCTTTGGTCAGTCATGGCCAGCTGCTTTGGGTGCCACTCTTGTCAGATTTCTAACACTACCCAGGTGAATAAAGAGTCTCTCCATGGGTGCAGCCCTGCCCAGCCACCCTGGATAAAGATATTCTAATTCTGGGCTTCCCTGGTGGCTCAGTGGTTGGGAGTCTGCCTGCCGGTGCAGGGGACGCGAGTTCGTGCCCCGGTCCGGGAAGATCCCACATGCCGCGGAGCGGCTGGGCCCGTGAGCCATGGCCGCTGGGCCTGCGCGTCCGGAGCCTGTGCTCCGCAACGGGAGAGGCCATGACAGTGAGAGGCCCGCGTACCGCAAAAAAGAAAAAAACACGATATTCTAATTCTGATAGTAACCTGTTTCTACATACACTTACTATGTTCCATTAACCCTTTGAATCCCTGCAACAGCCTGAAGCAGTGGATTTTATGATTATCTGTTTTACAGATTAAGACACTGAGGCATAAAGGTTCAAAGCTAGTAAGTGTAGAGCTGGGATCTGAACCCAGGTGATCTGGCTCACAGCCTGTGGTCTTAACCTCTATACCCTACTCCCTGGTCTAGCCTGCTCCCTGGGATGGGATCCAGCTCAGAAGCAATAATGACATGGCCACCCAAGGCTAGAGGCCCATGTACCACCCGATGTGTAAATCCACATTGCTCCCTCCCATGCTGACTTCACCTGACCCTGATTCTTGGCTCAAACTGTCAGCACAGCCTGAAGTGTCCTGTCCCTTTCCTGTCCCCTTAGCTCATCTACCTCCTCCCCTGAGAAGCCTCTGACATCCTCCCTGGGACACTAAGCTCAGTCACCTGGAGGATGGATGCATTTGTGTCTGCCCCTGTCTTCCCTCCTGGGCAAGGATACTGCTCTGCTCCTGTCTATTCGCTGGCCCTGAACCCCAGACTATCCAGGCTGATAGGATTCCTTGTCTGTGCATCTTAAATTGAATGGCCTTTAACAAATCTTTTGAGTGATTGAACAACCCACTGAGATGTGACTGCAGAAACACCCTTTCAGCCAACAGGGTAGAATAGTTACCTGGGAACAAGTTTTAGATGCAGCTGGAGGGGCAGTGCAGGAAGGGAGAGAGATCATTGGAGTGCTAGCCAGGAGGCTGATGCAGTTCTAGCTTAGCCACTAGCTAGCTGCGATCTTGGATGAGCCCTTCCCCTCTCTGAGCTTCCGTTTCCCTATCTGAGAATGGGGAAATGGCAGGACTCTCTAGATCTCTAGAGACTTTGCCAGTTTAAATGCTCTCTCCCTGGAGATAAGTCAGTGAGGCACTCCTCTAGCCCAGAGTGGGGATGTGAAGTGACCCTGGACCCGTCCTCACCGGCTCTCCTCGCCCTCCAGCAGTTTGCGATAAGTGGCGATCTCCATGTCCAGGACCAGCTTGGAGTTCATCACCTCCTGGAACTCCTTGAGCAGGCAGGCCATGTCCCGCTTGGCCTCCTCCAGCCCGGCCAGCTTGCAGCGGGCATCAGTAAGGGCGTCCTCGCCCTGTTGCTCCGCCTTGGCCACGGCAGCCTCCAGCTTGTCGCACTGCAGGGAAGGAGAGGAGCGAAGGGGCTTGAGAAGAGTGCAGGCAAGGGCTTCCCTGGTGGTGCAGCGGTTGGGGGTCCACCTGCCGATGCAGGGGACACGGGTTCGTGCCCCGGTCCGGGAAGATCCCACATGCCGCGGAGCGGCTGGGCCCGTGAGCCATGGCCGCTGAGCCTGCGCGTCCGGAGCCTGTGCTCCGCAACGGGAGAGGCCACAGCAGTGAGAGGCCCGCGTACGCCAAAAAAAAAAAA
>RJWK010049451.1:0-16612 GCA_004363435.1 Platanista minor | reverse complement strand
GTCCCCTGCATTGGCAGGGGGACTCTCAACCACTGCGCCACCAGGGAAGCCCCTATTTCATTCTTTTTTTATGGCTGAGTAGTATTCCATTACATATATGTACCACATTTTCTTCATCCATTCAACTGTCGATGGACATTTAAGTTGTTTCCATGTCTTGGTTATTGTGAATAGTGCTGCTGTGAATATAGGGGTGCATGTGTCTCTTTGAATTATAGTTTTCTCTGGATATATGCCCAGGATTGGGATTGATGAATCATATGGTAGTTCTATTTTTAGTTTTCTGAGGAACCTCCATACTGTTTTCCATAGTGACTGCACCAACTTACATTCCCACCAACAGTGTAGGAGTGTTCCCTTTTCTCCGCACCTTCTCCAGCATTTGTCATTTGTAGACTTTTTAATAATAGCCATTCTGACCAGTGTAAGGTGGTACTTCATTGTAGTTTTGATTTGCATTTCTCTAACTATTAGTGATGTTGAGCATCTTTTCATGTGCCTATTGGCCATCTGTATATCTTCTTCAGAGAAATGTCTATTTAGGTCTTCTGCCCATTTTTCAATTGGGTTTTATGTTGTTTATTTTAGATTCATAAGTTCTTAGACACTTGATTAGAAGATACAGATGCAAAAAAATAAATAAAATAGGTTATTTTTCAGCTGTTCTTAGTTTTCTGTTAGTGCCTTTACTGTTTTACTTTTTCCTGTTTAACTCTTTGACCTTCTAGTGTGAGGTGTGAGACAGGGAATTCAACTTTACCTTTTGTTCAGATGATTATTCAGTTTTTGCTGTGGGATCATGTGTCTTATTTGTGGCCACCTAGTGTCATTTGAATCCCATTTCTATATCTGGGGATATTCTCATGTTATGTGCCCTGCCTCCTCATGTGGCTAGGAAAGAGGATTCCCCAGGTTCTCTTGTGGCTAAGAGGAATATGACCTAGGTTTTATTAACCAGGTATGCACAAGTGAGGTCTTGAGTTGGAAAAGAGCAGAATGAGGAGACAGTTTCCACCTGAACATAGTTCCTGAACAGGGTGATGAAGTGCAGCAGAAAGTCATGAAGAAGTCAGCAGCAACAACGGCACATCTATGGTGGAAAGTATGGTGCCAGCACCAGAAATGGTGCAACCATTCCTTTGGGTAGCTGAACAAGCTAACTCAGTTTCCAAATGCTTCACTTCAAAGTCTAACTCTCCAACTCTTCTGGAAAATTTTTATTCTACTTCCTATTGCTTCATACATTTATTTTCTATTAAAACTATCAACAATGGACTCTATAACTGCAAATTAGGACCCCCAATTAATATATGTGCTGGCACCATTTATTGAACAATTCATCTTTTCTTCCCTGATCTGAATTGCACCTTTGATGGAATTCTGCTTCTGGAAAGATGGAGTATTGAGGACCATATTCACCCCTCCTGCCTGAAACAGATTAAAAAACAAGACAAACTATGAAACAATGGGTCACAGACATAACATTGGATGGTGCAGGACTGAGAGACGGGAAAGAAATGAAGTGTGCCCTACAATTGCCCCAGCTTACTTGTTTTGAGAGAGGCTTCAGGTTACAGTGCAAGGAGTGGGAACCCAGGCAGAGCATGGAGGTCTCCTTTACTTGAACAGATAGGGTTGGGAGACTGGGGAGGCCAAGGAAGCTAGAGTTCACAGGGCAGGGTACCAGAAGGGAAATAGCTACACAAAGAAAAAGTTCTGGATAACTGTAAAAAGTCCACCTTGAGTAGTTAGCTAAATGCTGATCAGAGCATTTGAGTAAGTAAACTACCCATAGCTAGGGTAATAACTGTGTGGAAGGAACACAATCACCAGAGAGCTGGGAATAATCCATGGTAGTACCAGGCAGAGTAGAATGCATCATAATTCACTGGGCATTGGATAGGGTCCTCAGAAGGGCAAAATAAGCCTTAGACTAATTGCCTCAATAATGTGGTCAAATAAGTCCTGTGTAAGGACATTTTAAAAACAAGAAAATTATATCCATTGTCAAGAGAGAAAACAGTCAGCAGAACCAGACACAGAGCTGTCTCATAAGCTGGCATAATCAAAATCCATACTTAAAATAACCATGATATATATGTAAAAGATTTAGTGGGAAAAGTGGACAACATATGTTAACAGATGGGGAATTTCCCCAGAAAGAGGAAAACTATAATAAAGGGCCAAGTGGAAATGCTAGGTATAAAAAAAAATGATATAAGAAATAAAGAATTTTTTTAAAGGGCAGGTTACACACAGGCATTAGATAACTTCAAGACAAGTCTTTAGAAATTACCCAGACCGAAATACAAAGAGGAAAAGAGTGAAAACAAAACAAAACAAAATATCTGAGTGTGTAGAACAATACTGAACAGTTTAATATATGTGTGAATGAATTCCCACAAGAACAGAGATGGAATGAAAATATTTAAAGACATAATGGCTAAGAATTTTACTAAAATTAATTAAAGATATTAGCCTGTGGATCTAAAAAGCTCAGTAAATCTACAGTAGTTTAAATACAAAGGAAACCACACCTAGGCACATCAGAGTCAAAATGCTAAAAACCAAAGGTAAAGAGAATATTTTGACAGCAGAGACTAAAAGATACATTACATACAGGGGAACAATGATAAGAATAATATCTGACTTCTCATCAGGAATAATAGAGACCAAAAGATAATGTATTGGCATCTTTAAAGGTAAAAGAAAAAAAAAACTCTGTCAATCTCGAATTCTATATCTAGCAAAAATATCCTTTAAAATGAAGGTAAAATTATGACTTTTTTTTTTTTTTTTTTTTTTTTTGCCAAGCTTCATGGCCTGTGGGATCTTAGTACACTGACCAGGGATCAAACCTAGCCCAGCAGTGAGAGTGCTGAGTCCTGACCACTGGACTGCCAGGGAATTCCCTAAAAGTATGACTTTTTAAATGGACAGAAGCTGAAAGAATTTATCTGCAGCACATCTGCACACTGTAAGATCTACTAAAATTAGTTCATTACTGTAAAAGTGCTGGGCTCTACCTGAAAGCTGCAAAAATTAATAGTTTAGGTATATTTATAATTAACTGAATTAAACTTTTTTTATATAGAAAAATTAAGGTCACTTATTTGAAAACAAAGATGAAGTCTTATCTTCCAATTTGCTTTCTCATTAATCCTTTCCAAAGTAAAATTCTAAATATCATTTCCTCCTTATGTTTTCTGTATTGTACTAATACTCCCCAAATCATTGACCTGATCTTAAGAAGAAAAAAGAAAAACAGCTTGACATTGTGTGCATTATTTTTGTTGTTGTTGATCAAATCACACACATGGAAACTTGTAATACAACTGAGTGGAATATATATCAAATTCTTGGCTTAGCATTGTCAGTAGTCAGAATTACACAGTGAGCAATTATCAGATTATCAGATTATTTGTCCTTATATCATCTAAATTACTGAATAAATTGTTAATCCATTTTTAAAAGTTCATTAGGCTGAAGGGAAATAATATGAAATAGAAATCTGATTTTGCAGGAAGGAATGAACAGTAGCAGAAAGAGTTAAAATATTGGAAAGTATAAAGGCAGAACAGATAAGACAAACAGAAATCAAACACTAAGAAAATAGACTTAAACCCAAACATATTCATAATTACTTTTTTTTTTTGGCTGCACTTCATGGCATGTGGGATCTTAGTTCCCCGACCAGTGATTGAACTCAAGCCCCCTGCAGTGGAAACACGGAGTCTTAATCACTGGACTGCCAGGGAAGTCCCCCATAATTACATTATTCATAATAGCCAAGAACTGAAAACATTTCAGATATTTAACAGAGCATGGACATAAAAAATATGGCATATTTAGACAATGGAATACTACCTAGCAATGAATGGAAATAAACATAGATATAACTACATGGATAAATCTCAAAAACATGCTGAGTAAAGGAAGCAAGACATAAAAGAATACATACTGTATTATGTCATTTAAATAAAATTCAAAAACAGGCAAAGTCAATTTATAGTAATAGACGTTGGAACAAAGTTTACTCTGGGCAGGGGTATTGACTAGAAAATAACACTTAGGAACGTTCAGGGGTCATGGAATGTTCTCTGTCAGGGTTTGGCAGACTTTTTCTGTAAGGGGGTGAAGAGTAAATATTTTAGGCTTTGGGAGTCATACAATCTCTGTTGTAGCATGAAATTAGCCATACATAAAACAACGAATGGGTGTGGCTGTGTTCTAAAAATTTTTTTTAGGCACCCCAAATCATTTAACCATGAAAAGCCAGAACTTATCATCATCAAGATTTAAAATCAGTTAATCACTTTTTGTTGGGGGAGAGGGGTAGATATTAAGAATCCAAACATGTGTAATCTTTTATTTGGAAAACTTCTTAGGGATCATTACCACCCTGTGATTTCTTAGGAGGGAGACAGAAAGATTTGCATAAAAGAATTCTTTGTTCAACTTTGGTGAACTAAATCCCTTTAGTTCTCACTTTGTTTTAGAGACCAGGGAAAGATCCAAACTTCTTAATTATAGATTATTTATCATCTCTTTCCTTCAGGGAATATTTGAGATCCAAGAATGCCTGTTTTTCAAAATTAAACTCAAAATGATTGGAGAAAGTTGAAAATTGACAGGCTGTTAAATTATATTAGATAACAATACTATAGTTTTGTAAGAAAAGACTATTTTTAGAAGATGCACACTGGTATATTTTGTGGTGAAGTTCAATGATATTTGCAAATTTGCGTGGTTCAGAAAAAAATTATATATATACATGTAAATAAAATTATATAAATAAAGCAACCATGGCAAAATGTTAATTGTTGAACTTAGATGGTAGGCATATGGGTAATATTTACAATTTTTCATAATAAAGCATTGGGGGAAAAAAACAAACAAGAGGTTGCATTTAAGAACTGTCCCATGTGAAATTTTCCCTCTTTCTCTTTTCCATTCATTGCACAGATTGTTGAGGTAGGTCGGAGTTGTAGAACAGAAAACAGCTGGAGAAATAACAATATAACAATATATTCAGCCATAAGTCAACTAACTAAAGGACAAGTTCTACAAAACTTTTTTTTTTTTTTTTTTTTTGCTCTGCGGAGCACAGGCCCCGGACGCGTAGGCTCAGCGGCCATGGCTCACGGGCCCAGCCGCTCCACTACATGTGGGATCTTCCCGGACCGGGGCACGAACCCGTGTCCCCTGCATCGGCAGGTGGACTCCCAACCACTGCGCCACCAGGGAAGCCCTCTACAAAACTTTTGAAACAATATTTTGTCACTTACAGAGTCATTCAGTCAGATGGTAAGAAGTCAGTAACTGACATATATGATTTTAAGAAAGAGATTCTTTTGTGTGGGGGGTGGGGGGGTATATTAGCCTTTCCAGTGGACTTAATCCAGGGAATTTATCTAGAGATATTTAGGGACCACATTTTGAAGACATTAAGGAAGCTACAGAAGAAAGTAAGTTATGAGGTCCCTCTGTTTACAGGTTGTGTTCTAATTTTATGTATAGACACTGAAATTTGAATTCTGCACAGTTTTCATGGTCACAAAATATTACTACTGTTTGGTTTTTTTCCAAACATTAAAAAATGTAAAAATATGGAATTCCCCAGTGGTCCAGTGGTTAGGACTTGGTGTACTTCACTGCTGGGGCCCTGGGTTTGATCTCTAGTCTGGCAACTAAGATCCCACAAGCTGCATGGCTGGGCCAAAAAAAAAAAAAAAAGTAAAAATCATTCTTCCTAGGCTGTAGAAAATTAGGTGGTGTGTCAGATTTGGCCTGTAGCCTGTAGTTGGCTGACCCCTGTTCTACATCTTGATAGGGGTGTGGGTTATACGGATGTATGCATTTGTAAAATTGAAGAAAATGGTCACTTAAGATCTGTGCATTTCTCTGGAAATGATTCCTCAACAGAAACATTCTTTAAAAAAAAAAAGGAGGCAAGGAGCTTAGTACTGATGGTCTGCTTCATTAATTGTCACAGGTGCAATGCATTAACAGAAATAACATAAAACATTTAAATTTTCTCACAAAACACTGTTCTTGTGCTATTTAAGAGAAGCGGATTTAGACAGAAAATTGTATTCTAATTGTTCTGCAATTGAGGAATCAAGGTCCAAACAGACTCCAAATTTCTAGTTGCTAACTTTCTTAAGGGCTTTTGGAAACTTGTAATGTCCCTTGGGGTAAAAGTCAACTCATTTAATTAGTGGCAGGATTTTGAATGTAATGTTTATGCTGGAGCTTGGAGGATAGTTTTTACAAACTAATAGAAGTGACTTATGGCAATACCTCCAGGCTAAAATATATTTGTTGGAAGTGTCAATATCCTGCTTCTCAGTCCTCCATCGGCCTTGACTTCAGCTTATCCTTTGACCTCTGTGAATGGTTCTCCATATAGAAATTCTCTCCTGCCTTGTTTCCAGGATGCACCTGTCTCCTGTTCTCCGCCTACTTCTAAGGTCTCTCTTAGTCTTCTCAGTGTCCTTTGCTGGTCCCTGAGTGAATGCTCTCCTTACCTTCCCCAGGCTCTAACTTCCAGTGCCATGCTTTCCCCCAACGAGAGCAGTCTATTCACCTTGTTTGGACTCTAACATACCACACCAGGTGACCCTCATTCATGGATGCCCGCCTCACCTTACTTGGGCTTTAGGTATCCCATGCCAGGTTGACCTTCTGTATATCTACCCTTTTCATCCCACTTGGGCTCTGGGATGCCAGGCCATAACTCCTAATTAGCTCAAACATTCCATGCCAGGTAGCCTCTTCTTATGAAAACCTACCTTACTCTGCACTCCTAATGGCTTTAGGACTGAAATGTTCAGGAAGAGGAAGAGAAAGAGAAGGAGGAAGGAAAAGGGGAAGGAATCTTAAAATATTTTATAAGATTTTTTTATATCAAGCTCTTTGATTCACCTGGAACTTATTTTTGTGAACGTTGATGTGGGGATCTGACTTTGTTATTTTTTCCTAATGGATAACAAATAGACCCCCAAAGCATATATTGAATAGTTTATTGTTTACATTCATTTGAAATGCCATGTTAATCATAAATTAATTGTTCATATATACATGGATCTGTTTCTGTATTCTCTTAATTATTTACATATAGTAAGTCCCCTACATACGAACCTTCAAGTTGCAAACTTTCAAAGATGCCAACATGCGTTCACATGATGAATCATTTAAGTTAGTTCACGCATCTGGCGTCCATTGTCACGTGCGTGTATCCTCTACAAGTGGTTGTGCTTTTGTGTATTTTACTGTACGGTACTGTATAGAGTACAGTAGTAGAGTATCTTTATTTCAAGCTAGATCTGCAAGAGGATGACTTCACTGAACTCCTTGCTGTGCAACACGAGGAGCTTCACTGAAGACCTGATGGAATTGGAGGCCCAGAGAAAGAAGGAAGGGAGACAAGAGGAAGAAGAAGTAACTGAAGAACCAAAGAGATTCACGATGCAGGAAATGGCAAGGGGATTTTCTTTATTTGGGAGGCACTGTTAGTTTTTGAGGCATAGGACCCGAACCTAGAATGGTACACGAAGGTTGCAGCAGTCGTTCAGAATGCAATCCAGTGCTACCATGTCATCTATGATGAGAAAAAAAAGAGCTAGTTCCCAGACATCACTGGATTATTTTTTCAAGAGGGTAGATAGAATTGAATCCAGCTAGGAACCAGAACCTGTGCCATCAACCTCAGGTGTGACTGAAATTGCAGCTTGCCCACCATCTCCTCTTGCTGATGATCCTTCAGCTCTGCCATATCCCACCTCCCCTCCCTCCTCCAGTCAGTACCTCTTCTCGCCTGTTCACTCGATGCCAGCCCCTGGATGCCAGCTGCTGTACTGTACTACTGTACTTTTCAAGGTACTGTACTGTTTAGATTAAAAATGTTTTCTTTATTTTTTGTTTGTTTTTTATGTATTATTTGCATGAAAAGTATTATAAACCTATTACAGTGCAGTACTATATAACTGATTGTGTTAGTTGGGTACCTAGGCTAACTTTGTTGGACTTACAAACAAATTGGACTTATGTATGCACTCTTGGAACGGAACTTGTTTGTATGTAGGGGATTTACTGTATTTCTATTTCGATTCTTTCATTCACTGAAAGAATTGTAATTTGAAGGTAGTTTAATTTGAGGAGAAATGACATCTTTATCAAGTAATATAAGGAAATGGAATTTTTCAAATCTTCTTTTATGCATACATTTTATAGATATCTTTCCATTGGTAAAGTTCTATGGTTTTCTTCATACAGGTTTTGTTCATTTCACGTTATGTTTTTTTCCAAGGTATTCTGTAGTTTCATGATCATAAATGGTTTCTTTTTTTCTGTTTTCTGTTGTAATTGATGCTTGTTGAGGAACAGGAATTCTTTTGATCTTTTTTTGTTGATTTTTAACTGCACCACCTTCTTGATGGTTGTATTAGTTCTAATAATTTGTCATGAATACTGTTGGGTGTTAATGTAGTAAACTACATTCATAGGATTTAAAATATAGCTTTAAATTTCAAAAGTAACATGAATACTTTTGCCTTATAAAATTGAGAGAATTACAAACAATGCTAAATCACCTTTGACCAACACCCCCAATACCAGTGTGCACCCTCCAATACTAGTAACCATCATTATGAGTCTCAATGTATATATTTCATAGAACATATATAGTGTAATTTTTTTGTGTATATTTTCAAATATTGCCAAATGCAACTTTCTTTTTCATTCAAAATGTGTTTTGCTTATCTATCATTATTGGTACATCTAAATATATTTCATTCCCTTTCAAATGCTCTACAGCTTTTCACTATATGTATCACATTTCATTTATTTATTTAATTGAAGCACATTTCGATTATTTCTAATTTTTCACAGCCACACACAATGCTGAAGTGAACAACCTTGTTGATGTCTCCTAGTTCATATTTGCAGGTGTTTTTCTAAGGTGGGTGTCTTATATTCCTAGGTTTGTAGGAAGTTTAAAATTATTTTTTAATCATGAATAAGCATTAAATATGTGTGTGCTCTTAATATTCCTAGTTTTCATGGTAGTTCAGTGTTCATTGTGAGTGTGTGCTCTTTTCAGCCTCTACTAAAATGAACACAATTTTTCTCTTTTAACCTGTTGTGGTGACTTATAGTAATTTTCTAATCTTGAAATATCCTCATATTCATATAATCTAATTAATCACAGTGATTATTTTTAAAATATACTGCTGGATGTAACTTGCTGATATTTTATATAAGAATTTTCTATCTCTGTTCATAAGTGTGATTGAACTATAGTTTTCCTTTCTTGTACTCTACTGGTTCAGATTGGATAATAGGGTTTTGCAAGTTTTATAAAATGCATTGGATACCTTTCCATCTTTCCTAAGTTCCGGAACCATGAATGTAACCTAGGAACTATATGTTATTTGAAGTTTGATAGAACTTGTTCCCAGCTATTGTTTTTCAAATTAATAGTTAATTATGTAACCTAGATCCTCCATATCCTCACTTATTTTAAAAATCTGAGATGCCTATTTCTGGGGTAGATGTATTTATAAATATCTTCACTGTACTCTTATTACAAATTGTCAAAAATTTCTCATAAGTTTAGTCTTAGCATAGGCTAGAATATGCTCCCCGAGTCACAATAGTTCAAGAGTGTGTGTTATCTTTGTGGACTTTATCCTTTATTAGTATAAAATCCTTTTCTCATTGATGTCTTTGCTTTCAATTATATTAACATTGCTATATCGCTTTCCTAATCTAATCAATTACCATTAGATTACAAACTCTTTTAACCCACTATTTGCAAGCTTTCTGTGTTGTTGTTGGAGTTTGCTGGTGGTCAATTTATAGATGGATTTTATTTTTAATCCAGTGTGTCTTTTTAAGGTCTGAGTAAATTAACCCACTTATATTTATTGTAAATACTGATATTTAGACTTACTCCTCTGATTTTATTTTACTTTTGTTTTGTATTTCTGCTTAGGTTTTTTTTTTTTTTTTCTTCTTCTTCTTTTATTCCTCCCTTCTTCCCATTCTGACTTATGTCGTACTGGACAAGTTTTCTTTGTTCCATTTTCCCCCTTTTCAATAGTCTGCAAATTACAAATCAAATTAATTCTTCATTGTTTATTCTTAATTAAAATTTTTATTTAATGTCATGTATTCAGAACATATATGTTGAAAGTCAACACCTGGAGTTAACTTCTATCTATAATTCCTTGAATACATTTCTGAACTTTTTCCGATTCTCAGTTTTCACACTTGTAAAATTGGGAGCTTGAGTTCTTCACTTAATCTTCATTTAATCGTACAGATGAAATGTGATGCCAGGTCAAGCACCAGCCTTTATAAAATAAGAGATCTTCAATTACTTCATTCCATTTTTTTCTTCATTCAACCAAAAAACTTCAGGTCCAAAAGACACAGTCACCCCTCAACTTCTTTGTCCTTCAAAGTCACCTCCTCTTCATATCTCTTACATCATTATGACCTTGATCTAGTCTTTCCATTTCATTGTAAGACTCAGAATATCTTTTCATCCTCCCTTTACATTGAAAAACAAAAAGAAAAAAACCCATTCTGCATTGTACTGAACGGCATCTTTTGCTTTAGATTTAATTAACGTCATTTCCCAGGGACTCCATGCCTTTCTTCATTTTTCCTTCAAAATGGCGGACTTTAGACGTTCCATGATCAGCACCACGTGCGCCTGCGCCTCCCGCGGCCATTTCGCCCAGCAGCCCAAGCTCCAGCCTCTGCTCCGCGAAGCGCCTGCGCACGAGTCTCCAGAGCACCGTCGCTCCTCCCTCTAGCTGAGTACGCTTCAAACCGCACGTTCCTGTCCCTTCCCTCCCCCGCTGACTCTGCACCGCCCTCACCCCTTTCCTGTGAGATTCTTCCGCCAAGTGAAAAGCCTATCTTCGGTCGACAGCCTACGCACTTGAAAAGCAATCCAATAAGCACTTACAGCCCTGGGGTTCGCCATTCAGTCTTATCTGTGCAGCACTGCAATTTTCCTCTGGGTCCTAAAGTTGATGACCGATTTCTCTGGACTTTTTTGCATCCCGTGAGGCAACAAATGGAAAGAATGGCTGTGGCGGAGGGATCCCTCGCTTACGCTCGGTGTACTTTAACCTAATGGGGGTCGTCCGGGAGTCGGAAGGGGGAGGGGAAAGGGAGGAGGCAGCAGAGGAATTGTTTTTTTCTCTCGCCCCGCCCTCGCCGGGGCGGCCAATGGCGATGGGCTCCTTCCCCACGAGTCTCGCCCAGCTCCTTGGACTCAGCCAATGAGCGATGGAAGCGGCTCCGAGGGGGCGGGCCCGGGAGGCTGTGCGTGTCTTGTGAGAGCTCTTGAACCAAGTCAGAGAGCTAGAGTCGGCTGGGCTGCTGGAAACGGTGGCCGCAGCCGGTGACTCAGGGAGGCGGGAGGCGGGAGGCGGGGTAAGAGCGCCGCGGCCTCGGCTGAGGGGAGCAGAGGAAGAAAGGTGAAGGCGCCAAGCCCGCGGCTCCGCCGCCCCCGCGGCGCGGCGCAGGCTGGGGGTCTGCGGCCGAGTAGAAGGGTGTCGGGGTGGGGCGGCGGGGCAAGTGCGGAACGGCGGGCTCGCCCCTCCCGCGGGGCTGCCCGGGGCGGGGACCCAGCCGCCTGGGACGGGCCCTCTGCTTCTGGGCCTTTTCTTTTCTGGGGTGAGGGGCGAACACTTTCAAATCCACTTAAGCCACAAATAATTCTCCCCTCACTCTGTCTGCGTTTAGGTTTCAGGTTTTGGAAAAGCGAAACTTGGGAGAGCCAGGGTCACGCGACGCTTGGGCCAGTGTTTGCGGTGGGGGAGGGATCGGGGGCCGGGGAGGGCGCGGGTGGAGAGATCGGGTGCGGGGTCCTCCGTCTCACCCGCCGCCGCCTGGGGTCCCCTCCTCCGATCGGGATTAGGACCCTTTCCTCCGCCCTGGCCTCCCCCGACCGACCTCTCTTCCCGGCCCCCTCCCGCCGGCCGCCCCCGTTGCATTTTGTTTTTGTGTTTTTGCAGGGAGGAGCCCTTCCTGCAGCGTTGGAACCATGGTGCTCACGCTCGGAGAAAGTTGGCCAGTATTGGTAGGGAAGCGATTCCTCAGTCTGTCCGCAGCCGACGGCAGCGACGGCGGCCACGACAGCTGGGACTTGGAGCGCGTCGCCGAGTGGCCCTGGCTTTCCGGGACCATTCGAGCCGTCTCCCACACCGACGTTACTAAGAAGGATCTGAAGGTAAAACCGGCTCCCGGGCCTCGGCAGTCGGACGTTTCCTAGTTACCTTGGTAACGAGACAGCCAGCAACCCTCCCTCTCCTTTTCTGAAAAGGCGACCAGAAAGTTGGCATCTGATCTGAAGGTGCAGAAAAGTAGACCTTGAAAGTCTTTGAAATGGTGTGTAGAGCGAGGTGTGTTTGGCCTAGAGTTGCCCGTGTTTAATAATGGGCTTAGGGTTGCTCAGACATGATTAGTTACTGTACGCGCTGTGCCTCATTAGGGCTGTACGATGATTTCTCCGAAGAGGGAGTGTTGTTAATATTAAGTTGGGCAAGTGGGTGACGTTTGGAATCATTGAGAATTGAGCGCTAGTGCTTAGAAGTGCTTTCAGTCGGGTTTTTTGTTTGTTCCTTCTAATTTCTTCACCCAACTTCTTAAACTTTCAGACTTAGAAGTGTGAGTGTAGAGGAAGGAGCTTAATTCTCTTCAGTATATTAAGGTGGGTATTTGTCCGTATATGGTGGGTCAGGGCAGGAATGGGTTCCTGGTTGTCTCTGATGAGTCTGTGAGTGGGTGTGGGATATGACCATATATGGAGGGCTGGGGTGGAGCTGCCCCTTATATGGTGTGTTGGAGGGATGGCTGAAATATTCCATTTGGGTGTTTGAGGGGAGGGAGAGAAATGGGAACAAGTGCGGCCAGTGATTTTTAATCAGAATGACATGCAGAACCTTTTTCAGTTAGATCTTTTCAAAAAGAGATGAATTCTGATCGTACTCCCTAATAGAAGTATTGGTGTGAAAGGATTGTGTGGAAACTACCAGTGAGGAAGCCATTGTACCAACAAAGACTCCTTTGTGCAAAAGTAACTGAAAAAAGGCCCCCAACAAAGACTCCGAAGTGGTGCTAACTTGAAGGAAGCTTGTCAGAACAGAAGAGCTTTCCATCCTGAGTAACGGATATGTTTCAGTATCTTCACTTGGTCATTATCTTTGCTTTTTCTTGAAAACTGCTCAAATAAGGGAAGCAAGTTTTCGCATTGGCAATTGAATATGTGTTGATTGCTGAAACACTGTTCAAGGAATTGGCATAACCTGTGTTCTGACCCAGAAAGTTTTGACCCTTGAGCCCACCTTCTTAATCATCGTGCTCCCTGATCAAAGGCTCTGCCACCAGAGGACTCCTGTCGTACACTGTGAAATTTGGTTTCACTCCTAGCAAGGTGCGTTTTGATGTTTACAGAAAGAAGGTAATGTGGTACAGCCTATTTGTTTAGGCTAATAATCATTCTCAATAAAATGGGCTTTGTGTAGTAGATTTCAGTCATAGTTGTGGCGGTTTATTTCACCTGCCAAGTAAAATTTTCTCTAGTGCATTGTTTTTACCCGATTTGAGCGGAAACAAGATTAATCCTTACAGTCTTTAGTTCTTTGGCAGATGATGAGAGACTAGGTGTTTCCTTACTCAGCAGTGATTGCAGACCTGTTGGGTTAGGAAGGGAATCTAGGAGGTCCTTTATGTGTGTTCTTTTTCATCTCCACATCTCCCCCACCCCCAGCCTTTGAAGTGGTGGTGATATCTTCATTTTCAGAATAAAGAAATAGATTTAGGAAAGGAAATCTTGTTCAGACTTGCATAGTTAGCTACTAAGTGACAGAGGGAGCATTGGAATCCAAGTTTGGCTATGTGTGCCTTCCACTGTACTAAGGTGCCTAACCTGGAGACGACGGGGTTTTTAATTCAAGAACAATTTTGACTATAGTGGATTTTTTGCTTTACCCTACAGACTTCACAACTCAGCCCTCATGTAAGAAATCTACTCAGTTTCTCTTTTCGAATCATGATTTATTGCTGCATTCCTTAATTGAGTAGCAGAGAAAGTAATTGGTGTAAGTTTAAGGGCATGTTGTGTTAGCAAAAACACAGTTTTTGAAACATTGAAACCAATTGGGTTTGGCGGGATGCAGGCAGGAACTGAGTAAGACAATGCCTAAGACCTGGGTTTAGGGAAATTGAGTTTTTGGGAGTGGGTTGGGGGGCTGCAATGAATATGAATGAATGAAATTCAAGTAGTGTGCAACTGTTTTAGTACTGATAGAAGTACAAGTCTGTCTAGACTGACTTGCTTCCTTAGTTGAGGTTGAAATTAATGAGACCAAGGCTTGTTAACTTTGTTTCATCTAGAGAAAGACTTTGTAACAAAGTCACTTACTCAGATACAATGTTCAGTAGTTGATTACAAAGAAGTTAGGTGAAGACATAGTAGATACTTATCATGCAGTAAATACTTTTATTTAATCCTCTCAAAAATCCTAGATAGTAAACCACATTTTGTAGTGTTAGAAATTGAGGTTTATACAAGTTAAATAACTTGCCCAAGTTTGTCCCCAGACCTTAAACACTAGGCTTTAATATTCAGATAGAGTGAGGTTAGAGCAACTCTATTTTGCTAGGTTCAGTATCCCCAGCACTGAGAACATTGCTTGGCATGTAGTTTTTGCTAAAATATTTGAACAAATGAAGGAATCATAAAATTATTACTTGTATATAGAAAAGCAGTTTAGAAATTATCTTCTGATGGAGCATTGGCATTCTCTTTAACTGGGATAACAGCAGATCTTAATTAGGTGTGATTATAAGGACTTCTTTAACCTTATTTTTATGCTACTCTGTTTACTTGAGTGTGAGGCAGGTTGCTTCCTAACTGGCTTTGTTCTATGCATGCTGGGAATGCCCTCCTTCCCCAACTTGTTTGTCTAGGTCTTTTCCTTGCTTTGAACCTACTTTTTCCTTGAGTCTTCTGCCCCTTCTTTGTTCTTTGGGGTGTTCTTAGCAGATGAGTAGTACTTGCCAACTATATGTACCATTTCCTGCTGTTAAAGCCCTTATTGGCAATTGGATGCCTTGACCAATCAATGCCTAGTTTTTTCATCCTTGCATACAGTTGAAACTTGAATGTTGGTGGATTCTGTTGACAGTCAATCCATGTAAAATGAGAAATTCTTAGCACAGTGTAATAAAAAGTGTTTACCCCTATAATTGAATGCTAGACTCTGGGATTTTAGATAAGAGTCTAGGTGTAAGAAGACATATATAGAAGCATAGTGAATTAATTCCTAATTTGTGGAGTAGTGAAATAAGTGGTATTCTGTACCGTAGTACTGGGCATAGAGTAGATATGTCATTAAAAACTTCATGATTAAAAACCATGCCATTGTGTAAACACCTACTTTTAAACTTGGAAACATTTTACTTGGCCATTCTGATAGTTTTCATAATCATATACTTAGGTAAGATTAGTGTATACTAAAAGTGGAGGTTTTTGAGGTTAGCTTGATTAGATAATATTCATATATCTTAAAGGAAAAAGATTTATCTTTCTGGGAAGAACAGCTTGAAATAATTAACTTGAAATATCCAACATCTGGTCAAGAAATTTTATAAGCTAATAGGCACGTATTTACAAAATACCCTATTTTTTAAATAGGAAATTTGGGAATTATAGGTAGTAAGTTGTAATTAATAGGCCTTTTTCTGGCCTTTGGAGTCAGCACAGACAACATCTCCTTTGTGGACCAAGGGATTGTGGAGGAAAGAACACAATTTAGAATGAGAACTAGTTGTATCTGTCACTTTGCAGGAGCTTGGTCAAATCACATTAGTTTCCCCTGAATTTGAATTCTTACCGTTGTTTTTTTAAAATAGAAATTTCTGTAAAAGAGGCTTTTGGTGGGGGGTGGGGGTGTCCTTATATATAGAACTTCAGACTTCAAGGCACAAATGAAAGATATGTGGTTATGATAAACAGGAAACTTTTTAAAGAATGTTTAAGAAAGCTCACAACTTGTTGGTTTCATTTTTTTTTTAAGTCATCTTTTTAAATGTGTAGTGTTGACCAACACAACCTAATACTTCAAAGTGTTATTATTTTTAAAGAACTAAACTTATTTATTTATTTACTTACTTACTTACTTACTTACTTTTGCGGTACGCGGGCCTCTCACTGTTGTGGCCCCTCCTGTTGCGGAGCACAGGCTCCGGACGCGCAGGCTCAGCGGCCATGGCTCACGGGCCCAGCCGCTCCGCGGCATGTGGGATCTTCCCGGACCGGGGCACGGACCCATGTCCCCTGCATTGGCAGGCAGACTCTCAACCACTGCGCCACCAGGGAAGCCCAACTTATTTATTTTTAAAGAACACTAAAACTTAATTTTCAGATTACTCAAAAATTGAGATATAGGGACTTCCCTGGTGGCGCAGTGGTTAAGAATCCGCCTGCCAATGCAGGGGACACAGGTTCGAGCCCTGGTCCGGGAAGCTCCCACATGCCGCAGAGCAACTAAGCCCGTGCGCCACAACTACTGAGCCTGTGCTCTAG